>JZKD02S1825308.1:200105-233565 GCA_000966675.3 Picea glauca | reverse complement strand
AACCATGACACCTCATCCGCATGACTTAGAAGGAGGTTCCCTCATGAAACAACCCTAAACTTGAGGAACAATTCACCCAATAAGTCATTTCATCAACCCTCCCATACCTAAACTTGGAAAATTGCATAGGGTCTTTGAGCATTGGTTTATTTTGATGAGGTGGTTTGGATGTAATTGATTAGATGGCTCTTTTATTGATTTTATTTACTCATAATTATTCATTTGACTTGAGATCTTTTGAGGGCATATCCATTTGTCTTTGCAGGACCCAACTAGTAGACAATTTTGGATGAACAAGCCTAGATTGGGTTTCCATGGGGCTTGAATCTCACAAGTTGGATACCAAGGCCCACATGCTGAATGATTAATAAATGCATTTGGAGGCCTATAAGACAACATGGAATACCTAACCTGGCCCCTACCACCCAAACACTTTTCCGAAAATGCCAAAATGTCGCCCTTGAGGGCTTGACATCATAGTAGGGCTAGGGTTCGGTGGTAGTTGAGGATACTTGGCACGTTTTGAAGGAAGGAAGACATGGATAATGGATAAGAGGCTTATATTGAAGGCATGCAGTCTTTGGAGGCCTAGCTCACCCATATCCCACTCCAATGACTTGCAAAAGTGTCAAAATGTCACCCGAGAAGGGTGATGTCTTACTTAGGGTTTTACTCATGTGAAAATTATGAATTAAAAAAGTATTATTTTATTTAAAGGGGAAATATTAAGGCTTTTGACCCCTTATCTTATGCTTTACCCTAAATTTGTAGAAAAACTATGTTTAGAAGGATTTGTTAAATAAACATCATCTCTATTTCATTTTCATCTTAGCTATCCCATGTGGAGAAGGATATTTGGGTGAAATTTGCACCCTACTTGGGCATTTATCTCTATCTCTCTTGGTTACATTATCTTATTATGGTTTATATTTTCTATTGGATGGATGGATGATGCGCTAGCTATGTTAGAGGATTGTTTCTTGCTTTATGGTGGAATTTGCTTGTTGAATTAGGGTTTCATCTTGTTAATGCTTCAACTAGGTAAGGAATTCATGTTTATTGCTCTCTATTTTTGGTTGTAAGGTTAATTCTATGATATCTTGGGTATTATAATGGAATACAACCCCCTCCAACTCCATTATAATTGTTTGAAATAATTTTGGTACAAAGGATACTAGGAGGAGTAAAAGGGTTTACACCCTCCTAGGTTTTCCTTGGTGGTTAGGGTTTTATTTCGAGAGTAAATGGACTTACAAACCCAATGAAGTAACTCATACAATTTATTTAATCAAGAGACTCCATTTACCCAATAGAAAGACACTAATCTCTTGCATTGGAGAAATAAATCATTGCATTGGGATACATAGAATTACGAGATATTGGAATTGTTCAAGTTGGATTTCCTTCTACATGTTATACGCATTTTTGTGCCCTAAAGGCATCCACTTTTAGCCAATAAATTTGATGATTTAATAAGTTTAATTATACATCCAATAGGTCTGCAACAAACCCTAAACACTTTCTTGAATAACTCATAATTAAACTTTAAGAAGTTGTTAATATTGTGCCCTTACAATCTACTAACCCTAGCGCACCTTTTGGGTGGATTACTTGCAAGTTTTGATGGTTGTTTTTCTGTTGTAACAAATTGTTTTCTACAGCCATAAATCTGAATAGTATCTCTTCAATACCGTTTTCTTACAACCTTTTTTCAATGCTAAAGTCTCATGCTATTTTACTTGAGTTGTGCTAGTATTTTCCTAGTTTCTTTCTTGCATTTTTTACGTGAATTTTAGCATCTTATCTAGTAGATTTATTGATTGTTTCTTGATGATATATATCCATTGACTTCTGAAAATAGGTACAAAATCCTTAACTTTTTTTTCCACCTAACATATATCTCATATAGTTGGATTTTCTTGTGTCTTGGGTAGGTACTACCATCAACCGCAGGTGCTTGAACTCCTTGGAAACCATTAAATACTACCAAGACTAATTTCCAACCCTATTTACATATATCAACTTGACCTATAGGGGCATACATTCATAAGTATATTTTTCCATCTAATTTCCCCCTAGGGTCACCAGATATTCCCCCCTTGAGGTGATCACTTCACCTCTAAAGTGACGTGAATACTTATCTAAGGTGACAGTGGGTAGGTGTTCTCTTAGTTGTCTCCATATTGTGGTTTGGGTCAGGTTTTTCCTGTTAATCCCTAAATAGTGGAATATTACCCCTTAATTGGGGCATATTACTTTAGTAATGTTATTTTATTTATGTCATCTTGGGTCCATTAGTTGTAATTGTACCTCCTATATATACCAAGGAGACCTTTTCATTTGGAATCATCTTGTATTTGTAAATTTATGTGGTGTATAAGGAGGTTTACTCCTCGAAGAGGCTTATTATATGAAATTATCTCTTTTTCAAGTTGTTCTTATATGAAATTCTCTCTTTTTCAAGGCATTATTATCTGAAATTCTCTCTTTTTCAAGGCGCTATTATCTGAAATTCTCTCTTTTTCAAGGCGCTATTATATGAAATTCTCTCTTTTTCAAGGCGTTGAGTACTTATTCTAATGTTTTTCTATTTTATCTTGATATTTGGTTCTTGAAATTTGGTATCAGAGCTCAAGGTCTTGGGGTTTCGCTGCTAGATCTGAGAGACCTTGGAATTTTTGCTATAACTTTTTTTCTATGATGTTTTAGAAGGAACCCCTTGGAGGATATTTAGTATATGGATCAAGGTACGTTGGGTTCAAATTTCAGGTCCTGAGACAATATACTTTCGGATATATAGCTTGTGTAAGATAGGGTTTTGGAATCATCCTGAATTTAGTCATCACATAATTTTCGCTATGAATTTTTTTTGTAACGTTTCAGGCCCTAAAATCTGGAGAATATTCATAGAAATTATCAAGGTAGATGTGATAAAAATTTCAACTTCTAGGTCATCCTACTTTTGCAGATACACCCTGTGCAAGATAGTGTATCTGAACAGTCATACTAACTAGTCTCAAACATGTCTTCCAGGTAAAACAATGATATATTCTTCAGTGAGTATCTAAATTAAGTGAGACTAGTTGCATTGGATAGTGGGAAGTTTGTAGTATTTCTAGTACAATTTTCAAAATCAAATATCAGATATTATGATCTTGGCACACTTTAAAAGTACACTCTCCTAGAAGGGAAAAAATTAGCAAGTTGTGGGGAAGTTACCATAACTTCTACTTGGCATATCCAATTTGATCAAACCTGTGGCATTGTAGAGAAGAAATATCAGAAAACTACAAAAAAAAAAAAAATCATACCAGAAGGGACGAAATTTTGGAGATACAATAGAAGAGAGATCGTCTAGTAGAACCACCTCGAAATTGAGGTTTAAAAGTGATACTTGGCCAACATGCCACCATAAAAGGGAACTTCTACACCAAATATGCCTCCAGACAGTCCTAATTGGACTCTTGGTGAAGGTGAAGAAATGTGTAGGGACATAAATAATTTGCAAAAGAAGACAGTAACAAAAGATGAACTACAAGGGATGATGGATGGTTTAAAAAGGGAGATCATGGAAGGATTGAAAATTTTCCTAATAGAGAGGACACCTAAAAGTGAAAATGTATCCCATGAAATTTATGATGAGGACACAAGGAAGATGAGTCAAGAATGGAGAAAATCCAACTTTGGGTTGAAGACCAACCACTTTCATAAGATCAATATGAAGAAGTTTGATGGAAAGGACCCAATCACATGGATACTTCAGATGGAACAATTATTTGATATACATGATGTGCCACATACACAAAAGGTACAAATTTCTTCTTTATATTTATAACCCAATCAATTTGTGTTGTATCGATGCCTTTGTTCTCAAAATCACTCATCACTTGGACAATTTTCAGGGAAGAAATGACAACACACTATGAGGATACAAGAAGGAATACCTTCTTTATCCAATTGATAAATCTCAAGCAAAAGGGTTCTGTTATAGAGCACATTGAAAACTTCCAAAGATTGAATATAAAGGTAACAAATATTTCAGATGAGCACCTGATTGATGTATTCATAAGAACTTTATAGGATAACATTCAACATGAGGTTCACCTTTGGGAACCCAAATCATTGGAGAATGCATTCAGGGTGGAAAGAAATGTTGAAAGTAAAAATATAGCTATGGCTACTTGAAGGACCACTCCTAACATCTATTGAGAGAATAATGTTCCTTCTTCTAAAACACCTCAACCTACAAGGTTGACACCTCAAAAATTGGAGGAAAGAAAAACATAAGGTTTATTCTTTAATTGTGCCAACAAGTACAGTAAGGGACATAAGTGTGGTGAGAATAAATTATTCTACATAGATTGTGAAGAGGAAGAAGAACAAGAACCATCTCAATATGAAAACGTAGAAGTGATTTCTTCTGAAGAGTTGACTCCCACAATATCATGTAATGCATTGGCTGGAATTATCACTCCTCAAACCCTTAGGATCGAAGGATATATCAAAAAGAAAAAGGTAATAGTCCTAATTGATTCTGGTAGTACTCAAAATTTCTTTCACTTTAAATTAGCCAAATCTCTCAATTGCTTTGTATATCCAGCGCCAGAGTTTCAAGTAATGATTGCGGATGGAGAAACTATCAATTGCTAATGAAAATGAAATAAGATCAATCTTACTATGGGGGAATATGTAATGAATAGTCCAATGATTTCTATACCCATGGGTGGTGTTGATGTCGTACTAGGAATCCAATGGTTACAATCATTAGGAACAATGGATTTTAATTTTCAAGAACTTTTCATGAAATTTTCATTGGAAGGAAAATAAATTGAGTTAAGGGGTATCACTGGGAAACCCAGTAAGGTGACAAGCTCTAATGGAAAGGAAAAAATATTGAAAAAGATGCATAAAGTTGTAATTGCACAACTATGCTCACTAGATGTTCAAACATTTAATCCATCTATTCCCCTAGATCTCCAAGGGATCATTGATAAGAATTCCAAAGTATTTGAAGATATTCCCAAAGGCATTCAACCCACTCAAAATCATGATCATTCTATTCACTTAATTGTGGGGAGTGTTCCTCTGAACATCATGCCTTACAGATACCCTTATGCCAAGAAGAGTGAAATTGGGCATATGGTTGAAGAAATGTTAGAGGTTGGCATTATTAGACCTAGCCAAAGTTCTTACTCTGCACCGGTGGTAATGGTACTCACGAAAGATGGCTCATGGTGTATGTGTCCATATTATAGAGAGTTCAACAACATCACTATTAAAGATAAGTTTCCCATTCCCGTCATTGATGAATTTTTATATGAACTATATGGAGCAATCTATTTCACAATTTGGATCTCCATTCATGGTATCATTGGATTAGAATGAAGGAAGAAGATATCTCAAAAACAACATTCCGAACTCATGAAGGCCATTATTAATTTTTGGTCATGCCTTTTGTCCTTAAAAATGCACCTTCCACATTCCAAGGGTTGATTAATTCCATTTTCAATCCCTTCCTTCGAAAATTTGTGTTAGTATTTTTTGATGATATACTAATCTATAGCAAGTATTGGGATGATCATGTGCGACATGTTGACAAGGTGCTACAACTACTAAAGGAGCAACAACTATATGCCAAACCATCCAAATGCTTCTTTGGGGTGAAGGAAGTAGAGTATTTAGGTCATATTGTATCTCATGAAGGTGTCAAGGTATACCCTAACAAGATTAAGGCCATGATGGACTGGACGATTCCCAAAACATTGAATAAACTTAGAGGATTTTTGGGTTTGACAGGTTACTACCGCAAGTTTGTTTGGAACTATGGAAGAATAGCAACACCTTTAACAACATTAACTAAGAAGGATGAATTTTCATGGACTCCATTGGAACTTCAATCTTTTGAACAACTTAAAGAGGCAATGTGCAAAGCTCTTGCCTTGACCACACCAGACTTCACAAAAACCTTTATTGTGGAATGTGATGCCTTGGGAAATCGAATTGGTGTTGTTCTAATGCAAGAAGGAAGGCCCCTCGCTTTTGAAAGTCAAACACTCAAGGGAAAGGACTTACACAAAACCATCGATGAGAAGGAAATGATGGAAATACTACATGCATTGAATAAATGGCACCCTTACCTAATAGGTAGGAACTTCAAGGTAAAAACAAATCATGATAGTCTTAAATACTTCTTGGAACAAATACTATCTTCAGAAGAACAACACAAATGGGTGACCAAGATATTGGGTTATGATTTTAAAATCATCTATAAAAAAGGGAAGAAAATTGTTGTAGCAGATGCACTCTCAAGAAAGGATGAATATGTTGAGGCCTTTCTCTGTGTTATCTCGATCATCCAACCCAATTGGATAATAGAAGCGAGGGATGAATGGAAGAATGAAGAAAATGTGTGGACTCTCATTCAAAGGTTGCAACATGATTCCAGTGCATGAGATACATTTACATGCAAAAATGATTCACTATGGTACAAAGATCGCTTATATTTATGTAAGAACTCCCAACTCAAAAAGGTACTATTGTAATTGCTCACCTCTCTGGTAGGAGGGCACTCGGAATTTTTGAAAACCTACCATAAGGTCAAGAAAGATTTTTTTTTGGATGGCCTTAAAACTGATGTTCAAAGGTTTGTGGCAGAATGTTTGGTTTTCCAACAAAATAAGGTGGAAACAATTAAGACCCCAAGTCTCTTACAACCATTAGCCATCCCAAGTCAACGTCGAGAGGATTTTTCCATGGATTTCATCACAAGGTTACCAAAGTATGAAGGAAAGAGTGTCATCATGGTGATTGTTGATAGACTGAACATGTACTCACACTTTTGTGCACTCTTTCATCCCTTGAAAGCCAGTACATTTTCCACTGCATTCATGGAGAAAGTTCAAAAGCTAAATGGAAGCCCAAAGATTATTGTAAGTGACAGAGATCCCATCTTCACTGAACATTTTTGGACATAATTATTTTCTTTTTTGGGTATTCAATTGGCTCATAGGTCATCCTATCATCCTCAATTTGATGGGCAAACCGAGATAGTGAAAAAATGTCTAGAAGGCTACCTTTGTTGCTTTGTCTATGATAAACAAACACAATGGCTCAAATGGTTACCCTTGGAAAAATGGTGGTATAAAACTTCCTTTCATACTGTGTTGGACCTTGGTTATGGAAGTATACAAAGATAAAGAAATAAAAGGGAGAATGCAAACTTCATGGAAGACACAGTGACTGTTATTGGGTCGAAGTGAGCAAAAGAGCAGAAAATACGAAGTGAATCCCAAGAAAGAAAGTCGTTGGACGAGGATATCAAGGATGGCAATTCAGCAAGGAAGAAGGATCGTGGACATGTCAGGAAGTGGGAAAATCCACCATTGGATACTTTGGAGCACCGCACGAGAAGGAAGGAAAGACATGTTGGCGAAGCCCTGGAAATATGGGTCAAGTTGACCTAGGGTTTTGGTATCTAGGGTTTTGGAAACCTAGGTTTCGGCCTAAGGTTGTCGGTGAGCTATTGTAATGTATAAATAGAGGTCAAGAGGACCTGGGTCAAGTTGGTATCAAGATAGGTTATCATTGTTGATGTGAGTGATTATTGTATTGTGAGAGAGAAGTGATAAGTGTGGGAGCCTTCTAGTATTGTAAGATCTTCAACTGGGTACGAAGATCAACCCTACAGCTAGGTGTGTAGGGAGGGAAGAGAAAGAGAGAAGAATAAATAAGATCTGCTAGCTAAGAGCGTAGACAAGAACTGTATGCTTTACCTCAATATATTATAGCACAGTTCTGTGGATGTAGCCCTAGAGAGAGGGTGAACCACATATATTTTGTGTTGTGTGTGATTGGTATTTTGTATTTGTCATTGATATACTGTGATTGCATTACTACTTTAGATCTGATAAGTAGATGTGCATAATAGCTTTAAGTGGATAAGTGATATATGAATGTTGTGATGTTCTTGTGTTAGATCCACTTGATATTCCCTTTGGTTGTAGACATCTTTGTCTTGCAACCCCCTCATAACTGCTTCGGGTTAGACTGCATCTACTTTGCAGGTGCTACTGAAAGGGCCAGTAGTTAGGGCTTGTTTGTGTGCTCCTAGAGTCGAACCCTGGGTCTGCCCCTATGCCAACAAATGGTTCTGTTGTCAAGACATGATTCTTTTTAAGGGAATTTCAAGGTGGTTTCCATCGAATACGAATATTCAAAAGTGGCTAGAGGATCAAGAGAAGGACTTCACTGAAGCCCAGAATAAGAACCCTAATCTTAGCACTGAGGATTGGCTAGAAATATATATCTTCATTGATATACATGAGACATTCTTTGGAGGGATCCATCACGAGCTATATGAGTGGCTAACTATATTAACCAATACCCAGTTCGAGATCCGATCTAGACTTCCTGTGGTTTGGACGTCGGAGTTGATCAAGAAGGTCAAGAAAGATGATAACACCATATCATGAGTAGTAGATCACTGGTTCGATAGTACCATTGGAGGGTACATCACAGAGTTTGTTGTTGACAAAGTAGAGTCATACAGCCAAGATGAAAGATATTTCTTCAAGGTACCCAGAGGAAAATTTCTACAATTCCTGAAGTTGAGACTCAAGATGCTATTGCATCAAAAGAACATCTTGAAGATACAGTAGACTGGTCCGATCTAGAAAATCTAATGTTCAAGAATTCGGACAGCAACAATGACACATAAGCTGGACATACGCACAGTGGGAGAGTGTTCTGAGAGGTGCACCTTGCAAACTTGTTTAAGAAGAACTACAGGAAAGAGGGTTTCTACAATGGAGAAGAAGCAGATATGATGAACGAAGAACATTCAGAACCCACTGAGACAGAGAAAGGACAAGCTGAAGACCTTCACCAAGGAGAACCTGAAAACTCAGAAACCATGTAGACCTTCGAAGTAAGTATTGTTATCCTTCCCGTTGATTCATTCTTAAGACACTAGAGTAATCCCAGTCACCAAAGAGTCCAAAGCATTGTCAATAGTAGTCCACCACACATTCAGTCAGGAACCTTAGGAAGATCTATGGCAGATGGGATGAGACTCCCTATCTTTAGGGGAGATGGATCTGAAGATCCTGATCAGCATTGGTTTCTATGTGAAGCAATATGGAACATTAAGAATGTCACTGATGAAGCTGTCAAAAGAACCCAGTTCAGTACAACTTTCAGAGATCGTGCACTGAGTTGGTACATGAAACTTGTACAAGGAATTGCACAGCCTAAGCCATTGAATCAGATCAAGAACCCGCTGATTGCAGAATTCAAGAAACCTAAGTCAGAATCCCAATGTATCACAGAGCTGAAAGAGATCAAAAATAAGGTAGGTGAATCTATTTGGGAGTTCAATCTTAGATTCAAGACCTTAACAGGTAGATTAACTTTTCATATCCCAGACGAGTAGAACAAGGAATGGTTCATTGCTACCCTTCTACCACACATCAGATTTCCCCTTATGCAACAGAAGATTTATTCATAGGCTAAGGTGTTGGAGATCGCCATGAAGCTAGAATCAGACCCCATGGGAGAATCCAATTCATGTATGAGTTAGATCCTGAGTTAGATAACTAGCTTGTCTCTACAGGTTGAAGATATGAAGAAAGACAAGGGAAAAGATAAAAGAGAAGACATTCAGTGTGTCATATTCATATTAGAAGGTCATGACAAGGAACACTGCCCTTTATTCAATGAATATTTGGCTTCTGGAGCTCTTATCCCCTTAAAGAAAGTCACTTTACCCTGGTGCAAGGTATGCAGAAACAGACATCATACGGGTGAGTGCTATTATATGAAAAAGTATGTTTAGACACCTACAAATTTGTATTGTAAATTATGTAAGTCTGTAGAACATGATGATAGGTATTGTAGGGATTATCATCTCATGCACGAAAGGTCAAGAGACATATATAAGATCCAAGGTGAAGTACAACAAGAAGGAAACACTACATATTACAACTCTCCAGGAAGAGGAAACATCAATCCTCGCAGTGGATTCAGAGGAAGAGAACGAGGAGGAGGAATTGGTCGAGGCCAAGGATAGATCATTTGTTATAACTGCAGACAACCTGGACACCTTGCAAGGGATTTTTAGAACCCTTGCACTACTTGCAGCTACTACATCTCATTTGACCATGTTATAGAAGATTTTCTTGTACTGCTAGCTAATCTTTAGAAAAGACGAGGACCACAACAAAACCCACAAGTGCAATTGATCTATTATGAACCTCACAAAGAATACCCTAGATTCACTGTTATAACCAAAGGAGTTGTTGTTACAAGAGAAGACAGACTGACACAAGGGAAGATTACATAAGATTCGGGAATCCAGAAAGCTGCAAAGAAGACCCAAACTTTTGATGCAAAGAAAGAAAGACAGATGTTTGAGGAAGATAGGAAAGAATTCAGAGGAAAACAAGGCTCTGCATCAAAAACAAGACTAGAAGTGAGAGAATATGGAATGCCTCTGGAATTTGATCAGTCTTCTTCGCCAAGAGAAGGAAAAGAGGTAAGCAAGCTCATGGAATTCCTATACACTTGTATTAAATTGATTCAGGATGAAAATGTTGTACAAGAGCTATAGAATCTAATCAGACAATATGAGCTAGGAAAGATAGACCCCTTGTTGAATAGGGAATTACACCAAATTGGTCAGAAGAGAAGGACAAATAAGGAATTACATTTGAATGCTCAAATAGGAGAGTATGAGGTAGACTATGTGGTCCTCGACTTAGGGTCGGAGGTCAATGTCATGACGAAGCAAACTTGGGCACAGATGGGAAAACCGAAGTTGATCTATTCCCCTATCAGTCTTAGGATGGCTAACCAGCAAGTTGTTAGCCCATTTGGACGATTGGAGCATGTCCCTATGGACATTGATGGAGTAAGAACATTTGCAGATTTTAAGGTAATTGAAATAGTTAATGACAGTTTCCCTTACCCTGCATTGTTAGGAATTGGTTGGGCCTTCAATAACTCTACTATTGTTGACTTAAAAGAAAATACATATGACTTTTGAAGGATATGGACTTAGGGTCATCGCAGCTTTAGATCTAGATGAAGGTCATCGATACACAGAGCCCATCAGAGAAGAAGACTGTGCATACGCACCAGAAAACATATACAATCTAACATCCAAACAATAGGATTACATTAATCCTACGGTAGATGGGAATATAAATTGGCGAAGTGACAACACATGCTCATCGGACTCAGAAGAAGCACTGGAGAACTGGTAGAACCAGATGCATGAAGTATCTACAAGGAGATGTGCTAAATTAACCAGAGAAGTTTGCTGGATCGACACAACTGTAAGTAACTTACCCACATTTGATGGTATGAATCCGTTAGAACCCTTCCTATCAAACTTTGAAGCAAGTGTACCAACACAACAGAGGTTGTTGGCAATGAATGAGGCCTTGAAAGCCACACTAGCAAGATGGTGGGGGACACACAAAAGTAACATTACAGATTGGGTACAATGTCGTACTCTGATGACAACACGATTCTCAGCACAAGTAGAAGGTTGTGATGTTCGCTACACAGGTCGAAGCTTCCCAAAGGACCATGTGTGAAGCTGTGAGGAAGACTGTAGCAACATTCCTCAAGAAAAATGGGTGCACAAATTCATTAACATGCTGGAAAAGACACCTATCAACTGGTACCTTCAAGCAGAAATGTCCCTCATCACCATAGATTGGAAAGGTATGACTCAGAATTTTATCACTACAATATTTTTTGAAAGTCAATTTCCTTCAGTAGATCAAGCATTGCATATTGTGAGACAAAAAGTATTCGAAGAGGTATCCAGCCTTTCCTTAGAACAAGAAGAGGATGAATGGATTGCGCCTCTCCAAAAAATGCAAGGTTGTTACAACATCAATACCGACGAAGACGATGATCCTAGGAAGATGAACATCGCAGAAACAGAGGGCCAGAGAGATGTGGAAGGACCAGGAGTCAAGATGCCATTCATTGGAAAGACAATAACTATTAAGAAGGTAAATATTGGAACAGAGCAGACACCAAAGTTTACAAATGTTGGAGATTACTAGGATGTTGCTACCATTGATAAAATTATAGAATTATTGCATGAATATCAGGACTTGTTTCCAACCAAGTTCACTGATATGAAGGGAATTAGAGGGCCTATGGGAGAGATGAGGATCCCTTTAAAAATATATGCTAGACCAGTCAAACAGATACCTTACATATTGAACCCTAAATATAAGGAAAAAGTGAAGATTAAGCTTGACAGAATGCTGGAAGCAAGGATTATAGAACCTATGGAAGAATTGGAGTGGATAAGCCCTATGGTGGTGCAAGACAAGAAAACATGAGAAATAAGGATATGCATAGATATCAGGAAGTTGAATGATGGTTTTTTGCATGACCCCTTCCCTACACCATTCACTGATGAAGTATTAGATAATGTGGGAGGCCAAGAAGTATATTCTTTTACAGATGGATTTTTAGGATACCATCAGGTCCGGATTGCCAAGGAAGACTGCCATAAGACCACATTTGCAACAGAATGGGGATCCTACCAATATACAGTGATGCCATTCGGATTGAAGAATTCCCCAGCCATATTTTCCAGTGTGGTGGTCGAAGCATTCAAGGAATTTTTGCATAAATTTTTAGAAGCATACTTTGATGATTGGACCATGTTTAGTTTGTTGAAAATTCACATTGAATGACTAAGGCTAATGTTGGATAAATGCAGGCAATGTCAAATTGCTTTGAATCTGAAGAAGTGCATTTTCTTTTCACCATTTGGAGTTATGTTAGGACATATTGTATGTAAGCAAGAATTGTTGGTAGATCCATCCAAGATCGCTATTATAGTTTATCTACCCCCTCCTACAATAGTTAAATAGTTGTGCACTGCACTGGGACACATATGCTACTACAAGAAGTTCATTAAGGGATATTCTCAGATTACAACACCCATGGAAAAGCTGTTGAAAAAGGATTTTCAGTTTAGTTGGACTGAAGAATGCCAACAGAGCTTCGACACACTAAAACAGAAAATGGTTACTGCGTCCATTCTAGTTTTCCTAGATTGGACCAAGGAGTTTCATGTGCATGTCGATGCATCATCCATTGCATTAGGATTTGTGTTAGCACAACCAGGAACATGAGACATTGACCACCCGTTAGCCTTTTCTAGCAGGAAGCTATCCACAACTAAGATTAATTATACCACTACTGAAAGGCAGGGATTAGCCATGGTGTATGCACTGCAGAAATTTCTCCACTATTTGTTGGGAGGACACTTTAAAATGTTTATTGATCAGTCTGTGTTGAAGTACCTAGTCAACATGCCAGTGTTGGGGGGAAGAATATGCAGATGTCTTATGTTGTTTCAAGAATATTATTTTTAGATCATAGTAAAACCAGGAAGAATGAATAAGGGTCCTGACCACTTGTCAAGGTTGGAACATGGAGAAGAGCCCACTAATTTGGAAGATACACTACCATATGCACAACTACTATCCATTAGAAAGATCGTTGATCACTTCACAGAGATAGTCCAGTTCCTATCAACAGGAATGGCACCTAGTGAGTACACAATTCCACAGAAGAAACAACTAGTAGTGCGTGTTACATATTTCTCACTTATAGTTGGACATCTATACAATATGGGACCAGATGAGATATTGCGAAGATGCATTATGGAGGCAGAACGACCATTGATCCTTGCAGAAGCTCATGAAGGCATCGCAGGAGGAAATTATGCAGGGAAAGAAACTGTGCAAAAGGTTCTTCAAGCTGACCTTTGGTGGCCTACCTTACACAGAGATGCTAAAGACTATTTTAGAGCCTGCGATGTATGCCAAAGAGTTGGGAAACCATCCAGAAGAGATGAAATGACATTGGCACCACAACTGACCCTACAAGCATTTGAGAAATGGGCCATTGACTTCGTTGGACCTATAAAACTACCAGGAAAGTGTACAGGAGCAAGGTATATCATCACTGCGATAGAGTACTTGACCAGATGGGTCGAAGCAAGAGAAATCAAGGACTGTAGTGCAACTACAGCTGTGTGCTTCATATTCGATGACATCATAACCAGGTTTGGATGCCCAAAGATCCTCATGAGTGATCAAGGAACACATTTCATAAATAAGACAGTTGAAGCCTTGACTAAAGAATTTACAGTCCACCATCAAAAGAGCACATTGTACCATCCTCAAGAAAATGGGACAGTTGAAGCATTCAACAAGATCTTGGAGACAACACTAACCAAGATTTGATGTGTGAATAGAGATTATTGGGATTTAAGAGTACCAACAGTGTTATGGGCCTATAGAACCACTTGCAAGAAGCTAACAATGGTGACCCCCTTCAAGTTGGTATACGGTCTTGAAGTTGTTGTTCCCATGGAATATCTGGTACTAAGCCTAAGAATTGTTGCTTTTACAGATATGGATGACACTAGAGTTGTTCAAGAGAGGCTCATACAGTTGGTCAAACTTGAGGAATATCGATTCATTGTAGGATTCCATCAGCAAGTTCAGAAGGAAACAGAGAAGGCCTACCATGACAGGTACATCAAGCCAAAGACATTTAGACAAGGAGACCTAGTGCTGTTGGTCTATGATAGAAAGTTCATAAAACATCCTGGAAAGTTCAGAACGCATTGGCTAGGGCCATATGAGATCTCTTATGTTATAGAGGGAGGAGTTTCTCAATTGAAGACGTTTAATAGAGAATGGAAGGAAGGACTAGTGAATGGGAGTCAGCTGAAGTTGTACTATGACAACCAGCTTCCTCGCAACTCTCAGTAGAAGCATGAATAAAAGGGTCTAGGTACTAGGTGTAGCTGCAAATGGGTACCAGACATAGAAAATACAGTATGCACAAGGAGGAAGAGGAAGCATAAAGAATAAAGAAAAGGCTGCACTCTGCAGCCCAGAGTCGAAGTAAAACAGGAAGATCAGATCTGAAGTTCCTCAGGACAAGTCATGTGTGAGTGTTGGGGGCTTGTTGGCCCTTAGTTATGTAAGTATGCAAAGATCAAGAAAGAAAAGGGAGAATGTGAACTTCGCGGAAGACACGGTGACTGTTATTGGGTCAAAGTGAGAAAAAGAGTAGAAAAGACAGAGCGAAACCTGAGAAAGAAAGTTGTTGGAAGAGGATATCGGGGATGACAAGTTATCAAGGAAGAAGGATCATGGAGATGTCAACAAGTGGGAAAATCCACCATTGGATGCTTTGGAGCACCATGCGAGAAGGAAGGAAAGACAGGCTGGCGAAGCCCTGAAAATATGGGTCAAGTTGACCTAGGGTTTTAGACACCTAGGGTTTTGGTATCTAGGGTTTTGGACACCTAGGTTTCAGCCTAAGGCTATTAGTGAGATATTGTAGTGTATATATAGAGTTCAAGAGGACCTGGGTCAGGTTGGTATCAAGATAGGTTATCATTGTTGACGTGAGTGATTATTGTATTGTGAGAGAGAAGTGATAAGTGTGGGAGCCTTCTGGTATTGTAAGATATTTAGCTGGGTACGAAGATCAACCTTGCAGCTGGGTGCGTAGGGAGGGAAGAGAAAGAGAGGAGAAGAAATAAGATCTTCTAGCTAAGAGCATAGACAAGAACTGTATGCTTTACCTCAATATATTATAGCACAGTTACGTGGACGTAGCCCTAGAGAGAGGGTGAACCGCGTATATTTTTTGTTGTGTGTGATTGATATTTTTTATTTGTCATTGATATATTGTGATTGCATTACTGCTTTAGATCTGATAAGTAGATGTGCAGAATAGATCTAAGTTGATAAGTGATATATGAATGTTGTGTTGTTCTTGTGTTAGATCCACTTAATATTCCCTTTGGTTGTAGACATATCTGTCCTGCAACCCCCTCATAACTTCTTCAGGTGAGATTGCATCTACTTCGCAGGTGATGCCGAAAGGGCCAGTAGTTAGGGCTTGTTGGTGTGTTCCTGGAGTCAAACCTTGGGTCTGCCCCTGTGCCAACATACTGCAACAAAAATGACACCATTTATGGCACTCTATGGATACCACCCTCCTTCCATCACTTATTCTCTAAAATAAAAATATAAGGTTCAAGTAGTGGAAGATCACATCGAGCATCAACAACAAGTTCTCCAAATCTTAATGGACAGCTTGACTATGGCACAAAATTGCATGAAACAACAAGCATATCAACATCATAGTGAAATAAGTTTTGAAGTAGGGGATTAGGTGTTTTTAAGACTACAACCATACAAACAATTGTCCCTCAATAAATCCAAGAAGGATAATAAATTATCACCAAAGTACTATGGCCATTATAAGGTGTTGCAAAATATTGGTATTATGGCATACAAATTGGAGTTGCCTGCATCTTCACAAGTACACCTAGTTTTCCATGTTTCATGCTTAAAGAAGGTTATAGGTGAGAAGATCCCAGTTCAAACTATATTTACAGAACTTGATGAGGAAGGAAAAATTATATTGGATCTTGAATCTATCACTGACACAAGAATTCACCAGCTGGGGAATAGATCCATTTCAGAGTATCTCATTAAGTGGAGGAAACTACCTGCTGAAGATTTCACTTGGGAAGATGAGTCTTTTATACATAATCATCCAAAATTACTCAATATTTGTGGACAACGCTTGTCTAAAGGGGAATGGCATATTAAGCCCTAAATAGTGGCACATTACCCCTTAATTGGGGCATATTACATTAGTAATGTTATTTTATTTATGTCAACTTCGGTCCATTAGTTGTAATCGTACCTCCTAGTATTCTATATATACCAAGGAGACCTTTTCATTTGGAATCATCTTGTATTTGAAAATTTATGTGGTGTATAAGGAGGTTTCCCCCTCGAAGATGCTTATTATCTGAAATTATCTTTTTTTCAAGGTGTTGAGTACTTATTCTGAGGTTTTTCTATGCTATCTTGATATTTGGTTCTTAACATTTTCCAACCTACAACTTGTGCGATAACAATGGTCATTCTCCATGTTGTGCACACTTGGTGACCATATCTATTGGGGTGTCATTTTTAGATCAAAACCGATCACCATAGTCTCAAGTATTTCCTCGAGCAAAGGTTGTCCTCCCTAGAAAAAAATATGTGGCTGGCCAAAATGTTGGGCTATAATTATGAGATCATCTATAAGAAAGGAAAAGACAATGTAGTGGCAAATGCGTTGTCCAAACAATATTAATAAGAAGGTTCTTTATTTTCTCTATCTTTACCCATCCGTCATTGGATTGATGAAGTTATCACCCATCCCATTATCTCACAGATAATTCAGCTACTTCAAGCTAACACTAGCCCTCACGTCAACTATACTTGGCAAGAAAATGTACTCAGATATAAGGATCGCTTGGTTATGTCTATGAATTTATCACTCAAGGCCAAGATCTTAAATGAGTTGCATTCTTTTGCTCTTGTGGGTCACTCAGGATTCCAAAAGACATATGCTCGTTCTTGTCGTTCTTTTTTTGGGGAAGGTATGAAGAAGGATATCCTCACCTTTGTCACCAAATGTGATATTTTTCAACACCATAAAGGGGAAACTGTCAATATCCTAGGATCTCTCTAGTTGTTACCCATTCTAGCTTCTATTTGGATTGACATCTCCATGGAGTTTATAGTGGGCCTTCCCAAAGCGCGTAACAAGTCAATCATAATGGTAGTGGTCGACCGCCTCTCCAAATATGCACATTTTTGTGCCTTACCACACCCTTTTACACAAACTCTAGTTGCACAAGTTTTCATTGATCATATTTTCAAGCTACATAACAGGCCAACATCCATTGTATCTGACCATGACCTGAACTTCATCAACACCTTCTGGCAGGAATGTTTTAAATTACAGGGCACACAATTGAACATGAGCACAAAATATCACCCACATAAATATGACCAAAAAAAAGTGGTGAATAAGTGTTTGTAAAATTATTTGCATTGTTTTTTTTCTTTTCGACAAACAACATCAGTAGGTGCAATGGTTATCACTTTCAAAATGGTGTACAACACTTCTTATCATACAAGCAGCAAAATGACACCATATGAAATGGTGTATGGCCAACAACCCCCTATAATAACTTCCTATCTTCCAGGAACATCAAAGGTCCAGGCTATTGATAAGTTGTTGCAAGGTAAGAACTTACCCTCGTGGCTCTAAAGGAAAACCTCCACATGGCCCAAAATCATATGAAGCAACAAGTTGGCCAGCAACGCTCCAAAAGGGTTTTCCAAGAGGATGATCAGGTGTTTCTCAGACTCCAACCTTACAAGAAAACATCACTCAAAGCTCAGGGACACCACAAGTTGGCGCCCAAATTTTATGGCCCCTATCAGATTCTCAAACACATTGGTATAGAATTGTCAGGTTCAAACCATCATGCCTAAACTAGATGAAGAAGGCTCCATTTGGTTGAAACCTGAATCTGTCCTCAACATGCGAGAGTTTCACCTACAGGGTTGAAATATCAAAGAAGTGTTGATCAAATGGAAGGACACATCCTCAAAGGATGCAACTTGGGAACCAACTACCATCCTGCAACAGTTTCCACATCTTCAGCCTTAAGGACAAGGATATTTTTGAAGGGGGAGGGCATGTTAGGATCTATCCCTAACCCCTCATAATTATTCATTAGTTGGTTGTCATTGTAATAAGTGGTCAACCCTCATTATTATCGGGACCACAAGTAGTTAATGTTGGTTAGTGGAAGTAGTTATGGATAACCCATGGTATTTGGCCCATGGTATTTTTGGTTTCGAATTATATTTAAGGAATGCATCTCTCCATTGTAAGTTGTAGAGGATTATTGTATGAGAGATCTACTCATTTGGAGGTTTCCCCCTCGAAGAGGCAAGTGAACTAATTTTTCTGTGATATCAATATTATATTTTTTCTCTATATTTTTTCTCTATATTTGATGTTCATGCTACTTGCGCAATACATTTTATTGTTCCATTAAATGTTCCAATTATATCATAGAAGGAGACACACTACCAAAAGCTTTCAAATCCTGATCTAAGGATTAGAATATAAATGAATTTCTATGTTTCTGAATTGTTGTTATCTAGGCTAGTATACAACATTATAGAAATGAGATAGTTTTTTAAGATGTAGCCACACTATAGAGTAATTCTATTTCATATTTAAATTCTATTATGAGTATAGAGACACAATGAAGGAAAGACCACATATTCAAATTCACCATTTAATGATCGATGAATCTCATCCATGGGGCTTCTTTGATGGTTCTTCCTGGGATAATCATGAGAAATTTCAAGAAAGGGGTTGTATTTTCTTTAAATATTTTCATTTCATTTCATTTTTTTTAGACCTCGGGAAATAATACAACAACTGGGTTGAGTTATTTTTCATGGTAGCTCTAATAAGAATAAAATTGAGAGGAATGTGGGTAGTCTCCAGGTCTTTCAAGACTCAGAAATCATCGTGTCTTGGTTGAATAGTAAATATTCATTGTATAATATAGACCTAAAAGTAGTCATGGATTAGATAATAGCTATGAAGAGTAGTCTTCACATGGCTTTTCTCTCTCATATCTTCCATGTGCTCAATACAAAAGTTGATTCTTTGTCAAAATCTAGAGTGTCACTAGAGGTAGGAATGATGAACCTTGTGGAGGAGAATGAGGGTGTCACTACATACATGCCTACCTTTCATTTTCTTTAGAGATATTCCTATTGTATCTTCATTTTGTCATCATTGATTTCTAAGAATACAAGAATTTCCAGTTTGGTATTTGGGTATACATTTTTATTCGAGGTTTTATTTATGAGTCTAGGGTTGTAATGGCTATAAATATCCATTATTGTTGAGAAATATCTATTGGTGTTGTTTTTTCTATAGATTTAGTTGGTTTAGTCCTAATTGATAGTGTTTTGTGGTATAATAGTATTGTCTTATGCCTTGGCACCAATTTATAATGTAATGTGGCTTTCTAAATATTTTTTTTCCTTTTTGTGGGGAACATGTCACTACATGGAGACCACCTTCTAGAGGAGGTTTTGGGT
This sequence comes from Picea glauca, assembly GCA_000966675.3. NCBI lineage: Eukaryota > Viridiplantae > Streptophyta > Pinopsida > Pinales > Pinaceae > Picea > Picea glauca. The sequence goes on along the minus strand of JZKD02S1825308.1, from coordinate 213,517 downwards.
GTTACAAAAGTTGGCAAAATTTAAAAAAAAAACTTCGCTACAAGCTCCTCTATTGACTGCGGAGGTTTTAACGAATGTTCCATATAACTGAAAAACATTTGGTGGGTGGAGGTTGTAGCGGGTTTTTATTTTTTATTTTTATTTCAGTGTTGTTTATTTCTAAACACACCAGTGCGTTATTGAAAAACATGCATCAATGTGTTACTATAATAAAAATGCACCAGTACATTAATATAATAAAAATTATCTAGAGCTTAATATAATGAAAAAATGTACCATTGCATTTATAACTATTGTGCATCGGTTCCACCTTTTTCATCGTATGATGAACACCGATGTTGTTATAATTTCTACACACTGGTTATGCCTTGTTTATGTATGAAGCACCAATGCATTTTAGGATTTGAATGCCCCTATGTGTTTAATTAATTGTGAGAACCAGTGTGATCAGGTTATCTCGATACCCTATGTGTTTAATATAGCATGCACCCCGATGCTTGTGTAATTAGTATGTACCAATGTTTGTTTTACCATGTGCATCAAAGGGTAGTAAAATTTTGAATATTCGAGGTGAGATGAGGGTGCCATTATTTCTACTAAGAACTAGTGCATATATTATAGTAAAGGCATTGATGTGTAAATAATATTTAGAATCCCGATGTGTATAATAATCTTAACGCAATGGTACGAAAAATATTTTTATTGCTCTAGTGTATATTTTAAACATGAGCACCATAAAATTTTGAAACGATAACTATTGTTGTATGTTATATCATTTATGGAACAATGTGTTTTCTCAATAGTTCATACCAGTGCGTACGACTCCTAAAAAATGCATTGCTTTCTATATTATGTCACACACTCTCTAGAGAGTTCAAAAGAATACAATGCACTGATATGTATATATTTTAATTCATTGTTTTTACAAATTTTCAATTAATCATTTCAAAATCAAATATTTTTTTATAATAATATTTTTTTTTATTTTTTTTATTGCATTTTGATATAATGATTGCATTAATGTGTTATCCAACCAATTACACCTATGTTATTTGTAACAATGTAAATCATCCACATATTAATTATTCAAGAACACAACATTTTACAACATTCGACAAAACAATGAAATAAGAAACCCATTTTATTATATATGAATAAGAGACCCATTGTCATACAAAAAGGGACAACGTAAAGGTCTAGTACAATAATCAAATTGCAACTAATTTGTAATTGCTAAACTTATTGGTAACATGTCCTCATGCAATTAGGACAATATGTCAGGTAAATTAAACAAAATCTCTTATTTTCAAAGAGAAATATCCCAAAACATACAACTTGCAATAACATTCAATTATATTGATTGGCATTCATCAGTTGAACTGTTGACATTGCTCAAGTTATATGCATGCCTCATTTCTTCATCATTTGTAGGTGATATTGTACTTTGTTTTTTTGGCATAATGTTCTATTGATCAACTTGTTTTTTATATTCTGCCCCTTCATCTTCCATCTACAAACATAGAAACAACTGTAGTAAGTATATCTACATTTATATATATATAGTAGAATACACATGACTTCATAAATAAATAAAAACATACATTAGCACCAAGTCTTTCATAAACAATACACATTCTTTCGAAGCCATGATTCATGAATTCTCTCAAAATCTCCTTTGTTTTTTGTATTCCATACTTTGTTTACCACATGTTTAATACGGCATGACAAAGCATAGTCAATATAATCAATATAAAGTTTTTTTTCATTAATTATAAAACAAGGGAATTTAAACAACATAGCTACTTACAAATTGTTCAATTAAACTTTCATTCTTCAACATATACTCACAACCCATACTTAACCCAATGTTTATCAATTCATGGGTTGGATACTCTTTGTATGCCAACACCTACTAGAAGATGTCCATGGAAAAGAGTAAATTAATTATTTAAATATAAATATCACAACAAACATGAAATCTTAAGAAATGACAAAAACGTAAATACTCACAAAGTTTGTGATTAACCCTTTTATTCTCGCCATCCTGTCTTATGGATTCTATCTTTTTTTCTTTTCTGCAATAAAACAATTAAAAATTAATATTTCATGCGATACTTAAATTCGATTTACATAAAAGAATAAATAAATGATTACATAGCTATGATGCACATTGTAGTTGGGATGGCTCCTCTTGCGACACAATTATGTTAATTTCTTCTACCATCTTCTTCTACACATTTTTGGACATCCCTACCAACATGTACTAGTTTTCCCCTTGTTTGTCCCTTAGAATTTTCAAAATCTCCCTGAAAAGAAAAACTAGGAATCATCACATATAAAAATTACTTATGTTTTACAAATAAGATCCTGGTGCATACAGTAACTTAATTCACACTAGGGCATCAAACATATTTATATGAACTGGTGCATCAACCATACATATACGCATTGATATAGCATAACAATGTCGTTGTAAAATTGAAAACGTTTTACAAATTTTTGTATTTAGTCGATGCTTTATGAATTAAGAAAAATAAGGCTTCCTAAGTATTGTTTATTATGCACCATCGAGTTGTGAACAAATTTAAGACTTAACGATTTCCATACAAAAAAAAATAATTTTTCCATTTTAAACTCAATGGTGCGCTTTATGAACAATGTACCCCAATGTGTATCTAGATTAAATGTGCACCGCTGACCGCGTAAAGAATTTTTTAATATTATTTTATAATTTAAATTAATTGGTGTTGTTTACAAACAAATACACATCGATGCACTTTCTAAGTACAGAGCACACCAGTCACTACAAAGGGATTTTAAAAAACCAAGAGTAACAAGATGGTTTTGGATCCAATACAATGAGTGGTTTCATTGCAATAGATAGAAAACACCCATATATAATTAAACAAACCCTATAAAAACATCGCTTAAAAAAAATTCTTCTTGTGAAATATATAAAGAGAAAGCAAAAAAACAATGAGGAAATTAGGGCTTTCAATACTGAAGGTAATTATGAAACCCATTTTTTTGTTTGGGAATGCATTGAAAATTGTTTGAGTGAAATATGATAATAATTAAGATGATTAATAGAATGAAATCATATACCTGAAATTTCTCCTCTGTAGTTTTCTATGTGATTTACAGTAATCCCCTCGAATTTGGTTCTTAAAAAAAATCCACCCACTCGTAAGTCTTTGTTGATAAATCTATGTTGCACAAATCTCCTTTCTAAATTTTGGAAAACAAATAAAAGAATGAATAGGGTTTTCCTTTGTAAACATAAAAACTTAAATTCCATCTCATTTTTCCATTGTATATTTCAGCGCATTGATGATAAATGTGTGCATGGTTTTTTTCTTTCAAAGGTTACATTTTCAGTGCGCTATAACGTGAGTAGTGCACCAGTGTGGTGTGTATGTATAACACACTGATTTATTTTCATAATAAATTTTGAAGTATTGATAGTAAGCGCGGGTTATTTTTCTAACTTTCTTTAGTTGGTGCACTATATTGTTAGAAATGCACTGGTACGATGTGTAATTACTAATGAACCAGGGCAATGCGTAAGTAATAATGCACCGTAAGACAGTTAAATTTGAAGAATGCATATGCAAACATCCACATTTAAATTTTGTGGAGGTTTTTCTTTGCGGAGGCAATAACGAAGGTCAGTCTTTGGTGCTTCTTTAAATTAATGCACTGGTGTGTTTGGTTTATCCATATGCATCGGTGCGTCTTTATATGATTACATGCACCATCAAGTTATAAAAGTTATTTGAAATTATTTTTGAAGTTAGATTGTTCTATGCTACCCAAGATGACGTTTTTGGATAAAATGCAAGAAAAAGGAATTATAATATCAAATGGCCAATTCTTCAGATTCCAACTCATTCTGTATCTTTGGAAGTCCTTCAAGTTCTCTCACACCAATTGCAGTACGTCTAGATTTGTTGATAATTTATTTATCTCATTGAATTTAAGTTATGTATGTATGTGTAGTTTAATAATTGTTAATTGAGTTTTGCAGGATCAAGATTCAGGATCGAGTTTAGATGTTCAAGATATTCTTGTAGTCCTAAAATTATGCAAGCTCTTATCAGGAGAAATATACCACAAGTAGATGTTTGATGAAAATGGACAGCTTATTTACCCTACCAATCCTAACATGTCATCTTCCAGCAACCAACCTAGGTCAACAGTATTACACCATGAATTGTATATCTTTTATGTAGAAAACCCCCTAGGGCGTAAGAAAAAGATGATTGAGTAATTGTATTTTTGAATTTTCAATGAAACTAATGTAAACGTATTGCTTAATTTGGAATTTTTTTTATAAAGGGGTTGGTTTCATGATTATTATTGGAAAAAGAATTCCCATGGTTCTAATAAGTGTTTGGCATAATGTTTGAACATATTAAAGCATTGTGAACATTACTAATATTATCGATTTAATGTTCAATATTTTTACAATAAGGATTTTGATGATGAGCGATATGTCCAAATCTATCGTTGCATACCACTATGATGTCAAGTCGCGAGCTTGCTACTAAAAAAAAATATCTTGGATAGGAAGCATAACAAGAATGGTTGAAACAACCACCTATTCAGTTCCCACTATGTTCTGAGTCACCAATTCAAAACCCCGACAATAACACTAGTTCTTCACATGTCGGGAATGAAAGAAATGACATAGAGGTTGGTATGGATGATTTCTTGCGGGATTCCCAAGACATGGAGGGAATGTTGTTAGATGCATTCCAACAAAATGAACTAGGGGATGACACTAATGTCATAGATACCTTCTACGAAATCCTGAAATATACTTCCACCACCCCTCTATTCGGTCCAGTATAGGGGTTTGCAAGATCTATCGAGCTAGTGACAACAATGTTACTGTACAACTTGAAAGCAATATATGGTATGTTAGACGTATGTTTCTTAGCACTTTTGAGGTAACTAACCATTAAGTCTCCTAAATTTTTAAGGAATATTGTCACACAATGAAGGAAGAAAAGGGTTGATTTTATTAATACTTAATGACAATGTACATTTTTTTTTCCCACTAATTGCAGGTTACTCAAAGATAAGGTACTTTCGAGTGATAATGTATTGCCCGATAGTTGCATAGAGGTAAAGAAAATGCTAAAAATGTTGGGTTTTGAGTACATATCATACCACACATGTCGCAATGATTGTATTCTATAAAGAAAAAAATATGTGGACAAAGAGGTATTTATATAATGTGGGCATGACATGTACCATAAATAAAAAGAAACAAGGGTAAGGCACATGCTATTCCTCATAAGATATTGAGGCACATGCCTATAATTCCAATGATTCAAAGGCTCTTTCATTGCAAACAATTAGTCATGTTGCAAGGGTGGCATGCCTCACATAGAAGTGAGCCAGGAGTTATGTAAATCCCAACAACTTCGGTAGACATGAAGCATATAGAGGATACAAGGCTCGATAAATTCAAGGATGAAGTTCAGAGCCTCCAATTGAGCATAGTTATGGATGGATTTAGCCTATATTACCTTCAAAACACTAACTATTCTATCTGGCTAGTGGTAGTGATCAATAACAATACCTCCACATGGTTGTCTGTGAAGAATGAACATCTTATGTTGGCTCTTATAGTCCCGAGTAGAAGACAAGTGAAGAGAATGGTTGTCTACCTCCAACCACTAATCGATGAATTTAGACAATTATGGGAAAGGATACATGTATATGATGTATGAAGACCCATCCCAATGGAGAGGTATTTTACGTTGTATGGCATATGTGTGTACACCATTCATGATTATCAAAGAATAAGAGTTTTCTCTGGTAAGCATGTTCATCGATTTGTTTATATTTGTAATTTTATTTGGCATACTTCATTTGGTGCAACTATATTTTTGACACTAACATGATATGTATATGATAACATCGTGGGTCTTGTAACAAAAGGGTATCATGGATGTAAATGTTGTGGACCTTCTATAAAGGCTAGGTGGTCCAACCACCTATGAAAGCTAGAGTACGACTGTTCAAGGGTATTTCTCCCAGAAGACCACCCTTGTAGAAGAGTTGCATTTGCTTTCAATGGTAAACCAAACAGAACCCAAAGACCTAGAATAATGACATGGATAGGTTGGAATAGGGAATATGACATAGAGAAGGGGAAGGAAATGGTAGAATTTTTTGATTCATATGGGGAACCTATGTTTGATGATCTTGGTTTTTTTGACCCCTATGTTGAAAAAATGTCTATTGGGATGTGGTATCCCCCATTCCTAGGGGTAACTAAGGAGACGATGTCTTAAGGCCCTTAGGTTGAAAACATGGAGTACTAAAAGACGAATGAGTGGGTAGAGCACCACATCATACCATACATAACCTTTGATTGATGGTTGCAACACCCACCACAACCATTTGGCTCACAAAGGGTAGAAGGTCTTTATCTATCAGGTAACGAGTTTGGTGTTGTGGTAAGTGTCATTCTATTAAATTAAGCATTTGAATATGTTGCAAAGGGTCCTTTCTTGATTTTGAAAACGTTTTCTTGGAAATTATGCTCTTTGCCTCATTTCACCTTGGTGGTTGACATGTTTTCCTAGTAAGTGGTCACCCTCGGGGAAAGGGTTGATACTGGGGGGTTTCCTTGAAGAGTCATCGTACCACTCTCGCACATACTTGTCACTATCTGTGTTTATTTTCCTTTGTCTTCCCATATTTTGGGTTTTCAGGCCACATTAACCCAAGAAGGGCGTGTACCTTATTTCATGGGAAGAAGGGGCTTAAGGCCTAGAGGCTTGTAGTTGGAAAAAAATAAAAAAAAATCATAAACCTTCTGAATGTTCGTTCATGGATCTCGAGAACAATAAAACACTTCTTGAAAAAATGAGGGACCCATAAAATAAATAATTGATTAATTAATCATGCCAACCAAGGTAGAGCGTATGTGGGATTTGTTTTTCTTGATTAGTGCCCCTTATTGTATTCAACTTGGGAAAGTGTGATAACCAAGGTAGAGAGTATGTGGGCTTTGTTTTTCTTAATTAGTGCCCCATATTTTCTTCAACTTGGAAACACTCTAATAAATTAATGGAAAATGGGCTTGGAAAAATGTTGCATCACGGATGAAGGGAAACACACCCTCTACAAAGGCATCCATAAATGAGACAATATGAGCCCTTGTCTGTCAAGAAACTCCATGCCCAAAAGAAACTCCCCCATCCACCTCATACTCTTCACATGACTTAGATAGGGTCCACTTGGGAAACACTCCTTAACTTGGGGAATGATCTACCTAATAGGTCACCATAACAACCCTCCCATACTTAAATTTGGCAAGTTGCATAAGGTCTTTGAACATTTGTTTATTTTGAAAAGGGGGGATTTGATGCACATGCTCGGGTGGTTATTTTAGTATATATGGCTTACTTGACATGATACTTATGACTTGTGAGCCCTTGGAGGCTGAATCTATTTGTCTCTACAGGGTCTTGATAGGTGGAAGTCTTTTTCATGAAGGCACACGGTCACTTGGACCTTCATAAGGGCATGGGGCCCACACATTGGATGATGTTCCCCCTCTCATTGGGAACATGGGAGGCAGAGTATTTCCTTTGGAGGCACTTAGACACCATGAGATGATCATGTTCCAACTTCTTCTACCCTAGTGCTAGCCTTAAAAGGCTTAAAGTGATCTCTTATGAGCCCTAGATGTCACTTGGATCTAGGGTTTTTCATGGGGTTATCATGGATGATGGTGTTGTGGCATGGTTTGATGGAGATAAATACACTTGGCATGCATCATATAACTTTATTGCATGGTTTATGGCCTTTGGAGGCCCAAAATATTGCTTCAAAGGTCAAAGTGTCCCTCTAGGAGGCTCAACGTCACCCTTTAGGCCATGACGTCACCCCTAAAAGTGGATTTTCTTTATGTATTTTTCTATTTTCATTTTGATAAGGTAAATTATTAAGGTCAAACTCTCTAATTTAATGTTGACTTTGAAAAGTGGACAAACATATGTGGAAAAACTATTAGAGAGCCTTTATATAAATATAAATCTCTCCTTTTCATTTTCATCATGGTTCTCACTTGAGAATCAATACTCTTGGCTGAAATTTTCGCCCTCCTTGGGAAAATCATATCTTCTCTCTCTTGTGTTATTTTGGATGCTTGTTACTTGTCTTTAAGAAGGAAGTGGTGCTCTATCTATTGGATGCTTATCTCTTGCAATTGTAGTGGAATATTATTGGTAGATAAAGGTTTTTCTTGCTATCTATTGGAATTGGTAAGAAATTTCTACATATTGTTGGTATTTCTTCTTGTTTCATGGTTATTCTTGTCTAAACACTTGGAGGAGTATAAGGGCATACACCCTCCACCAAGATTTATCATTATTGTTAGTAGATAAGCTATTGCTAAGGTTGCTAGGAGAAGTAAAAGGGATTACACTCTCCTAGATTTACCTTGCTTGATTTGTTTTCTCTAGAAAGTAAAACAGTTTACACCCCTTGAGAATTAACAAATATAACTATAAAACAAGAGACTCCATAACCGAATTGACTAGGAAGTAATCTACTTGCATTGGAGATATAAAATTATTGCATTGGTATACATGAAAAGTTGATATTTTGCAATTGTCTAAGTTGGAAGTTATTCTTCATGCTTAAGGCTTTCTTGTGCTCTAGGGGAGTCTTAATTAGCCAAGTAATACTTCTTGTTGTTATAAATTAATGCTACAACCATTAGGGCTACATAAAATTCTCTCTTTCATTCATTTCTCTCTAATCTAGCGTTGAAATTTACTTTTGAACCTAGATTACTTTTCTATTGATCATTGGCTATCATTTTCATGGTTTACTTGACAATTTTTGTGGTTATATCTTGTTGTTGTAGAAATGTTTTTATACGACCACTTGGCTATCATAATAATTGATCATAAAACTTAATAAAAACCTTAAATACCATCTAAATTCTTGTTCTATTCTATGGAAGTTTGGCTAGTTATTGCTAGCTTAGTTTCCATCACCTTATACTTGATTTTAGTGGTTTAAATTGCAACTATTGGTAATTGTTTATTGCTGATTTATACACTTATATACTGTTGCATTTTGGGACAACAAGGTTTCATTTTGAATCCACATTGGTTAAAGGCTTGTTTACTCATCATCTGTCTTGTTCCAAGCATGGCTAACATTGTTTTACAGGTACACAACCATTGGAAATAATTTACCCTTCCACAAAACTCTTCCTAAAGCCTTCCTTCATCTCCAACATTGACCTATAGGGGATCCATTCATCATCATCTCACTTTCCATCTCAATCCCCCTAAGGTCATCGAGATTCTCCCTTTGTGGTGATTTCATCATCACTGAAGGGAGGAGAGTATCTATCTAAGGTGACAGTGGGTAGGTACTCCCATAGTTGACTCACCTTTGTGGCTTGGTTGGGATTTTCCCAAGATACAAACCGTGCGATAAAAGGATGAAAATGAAATATGTATTTTATGAGCTTCCAAATTGGGAGAATATTAAGATTGGCCACTTAATAGATCCCATGAATATATTAAAAAATGTTTCATTTTCTTTATGGAGGCACATATCATGGAATAAAAGCGACACATTGAATATCAGAAGAGATTGTATTGCTTCAAATACTAAAAAGATACATTGGCCAAGAAACAAAACAAGAGGAGAGGTTGGTCCCCCTTGGTCTTTTAGAGAAGATGATGTCCCATGGATTTTGAAGAAATATGATTTTTCTATGGCGAAAGATGTTATATTGGGTGTGAAGGAACCTTCTTTATAGGGGTCGACTCTACGACATTGCTTCACTATAGAAGGGAACTTGTCAGGGTTGAAATCACATGACATTATAAACCTTCTAAGGGTATGTATGTTGAATACATGATTATTATTTTGTACCATTGTTGGTAAAAATATTCTATGCACTCACAATTTTATGGAAATTAATGATGTGTGTGTCTAATTTGTAGTGTCATTATCCTTTGTTCATTCATGGTTGTGTGAACCATGAATTCCCCAAGGACCTGCGACATGCCATATCAAAATTATCTACATTTGTACGTTGGATCACATCAAGGGATATTCATATGGCTAGCATTCTATGATGGCGTCGAGAGATAATTGAGATTGTTTGTATGTTTGAGAAGGAACTATCCACGAATTTTATGGACTTGCAATTCCATCTTCTAATTCACGTACCTGATGAGGTTGAATGAGTTAGGGTTCTCTCATGTCGTTCAATGTTCTTCTTAGAGAGGTAAATGAAAAAATTGAAGGGGCTTGTTCAACAAAGAGAAAAACTGGAGGGATCTATGGAAGAGGGGTGCATAGTATATGAGTTTTTCTATTATGCCAGAGAGTACATCAAGAAAGTTGACGACACAACATGGGCAGTATTTTGGGATGACCATCAATATGAGGACAAAAGGGAAGGGGAGCTACTCCAAATGAATTGAAAAAGGCACTTGATAAAGAGTAAGTCGGTTAAATTTTTCCAATTTAGTATTGATAAATTGTTTACATTGAAGTTGATAATATATATTTCATCCCATGCTATTTGTTTTGAATTCTTTAATACATCAACAAATTTAGAAATTTTGATGTCATCGATAAATTCATTCTTTAAGTTTATAATATATATTTGATCTCTTTCTATTCATTTTTAATTTTTGTATACATCAATGACTTTAGAAATGGATGCCATCAATAAATTTGTTCTTCACAACACGAAGGCAACACGGCCATGGGTCACATTGTATGAAGAGAAAAGAGGGAAATGGGACAGTGATAGGAAAACATTCAAATAGTTGAATGGTTGAAGCATGCCTTAGCCTGATCACTTAAAAGAAAATATGCAAAAAATATGTTCCAATAGTTGGGTGGTTGAGTAGATACAAGAGAAATATGCGGTGTCTAGTCGTAACCCACATGGAGAAGATATGGAAGCACTAAACATAGGGATCGGGTGCAACAACTCTGTAATAACCTCTTTGAGTACCATGTTCTATTTAAAATATTGCACATTTGAGTTGTAACATGCATTATGTTTTTATTAATGCTTTAGTTATTAGACATATGGCATCGTCCTTTGTTTGCATTTTTACAGGTGCATTTTTTCCCATCTATGTGAGCATATGGAAATCATTTTCACACCAAGTATGTTGATGATGGAAATGTAACACAATATTGTGGAGTGGAGGTCGAATTCAACCAATCTAGTCGTACTAGCCACCATGATGAAAACCTAATAGAGGGGAATTTAGGTTACATTGGAAAGATACAAGAGATCATGCAAGTGGAATTCTCATCGTTTCAATGTGTTATTTTTTATTGCAAGTGGTAGGATACCTTCGACTAGAGAAATGTAAAGGAAGATTGTGATAGTGGGTTAATATGTATTAACTCTAAAAAACTATGGGTTGAAAGTAAGAAGCCTTATGTTTTCTAAAAACATTGCAACCAAGTGGTTTTTTACCCAAATGTGTTGTATGGGGATTGGTGGTTCGTACTAAGACGTGATCCAATATCTAAAAATCGTATTGAGAACAAAAATTTTAGAATGCCAAGCAAGGAAGATAATCAAGGTGATGGAAAAGAAGACTAATTTGTAAATGATTTGCTTAGACCAGGGATGGTTTTAGGGGATAAATTTCGCTCATGGGCTAATTTTCCAAGGTTTTTCCCAAAAAAATATTTGTTATTCTAAAAATGATTCGCCCAAATTCTATAGGATAAAATTATTTTACCTTAAAAATCGCCAAAATTTTATCCAAACTATATAAAATCCTTAGAAATTTGAATATTTTTGCAAAAATATCGCCAAACATTTATAGTTGGCATATGAAGGATTAGTAAGATTCGTCAAGGTTTCTACATTTTAAAATAAATTTTCATCCTTAAAATCATCCCTGGCTTAGACATTTATATTGTGGACATGTCATTTTATTATAGGTACCTATAATGGACAATTATGTTTTTTTTTCTTCATTTTATAATTATGTTGGATATGAAAAGTTAACAACCATTTACAACCACCATATTGAAAATACATTACATAGTACAAGCATAAGATATGCTTTTGATATATTTGTATTGTCATATTTCTTGTTTATTATAGAAAATTTATGTTGTATTGTATTAAAATATGTTTATGTTAAACTTTGAATTGCTAATCATTAATTGAGATATCACAAAGTTGGTGGCATACAATAATAAATATTTATTTTAAATTATATTTTATTTAACAAAAAATGAATATATTAAAAAATACACAAACCTAAAAAAAATTATTGTTTGAAAAAATCAAAATTCAAATAAATATATACTTTGATGGAACTTCTAAGGACAATTTCAACAAAATAACTTCGTGCAACATCTACATCTGTGGTGTTTCCATTACCAATTTTGATGGTATTCCTCACCTTAACTAGTGCAACTATCATGGCCGTCGCATATTTCACTCCATCCTTTAGTTTTATAATCATACAAACTTATATTAATCATCATTTTTTGCATTCTCCTTGAAATAAGTGTCAATATAGGAAGGACATTCTAAAAGATTTTTTTTTAGAGCCTAGTTAGAATTAAGTAAAATTTTAATTATCTATACTTATCTAAAAGTAGAGAAACCTTTGTCAATTTTACTAATTCTTAAAATACTCAATATAAAATGTTGGGTGATATTATTTTTTGATAGAAGATTCATAAAGTTTGTATTAGAGTAAAAAATTGTGAAACCATTTCATTGAAAGTGTATAGCTCAAAATGTATTATTATTCTATATAATTATTATTTTAAATTTAATTGAATAAATTTCATATATTATAATAGTTGGATAATATAAATTAATAAAATCTTTGGAAAGATTTAGTATTAATAAAATATAATAATTGTGATTTTAGTAAACGATTATATTATAAATTTGTCTTGTAATCTTTGAATAATAATCATAAAAAAAAATGTTATTGTTACATCATCATCATTATTATTAGTGAATAATTATGTTATAATGTTATTATTATAATATATGAAAAATACATAAATATTCAAATCGCAATCATTTCACTCATCATATTTAAGTATTTTTGTTTCTAAACATGTTTAATACACATTGTATCTTGTTGGACAGCAACAATTCACCTTGAAGAACAAATAAACATTATATGACACTAATGGTTATGACTTTTTGCAATCACAATCTATAATAAACACTTTCATAAAAGTAAAACTAAACATTAAATGACAACTTTAAAGTTAAATGAGTGATACATATCAAATTTCACTTAAAAACAAAGAAATCATTAACAATGTTTGTCATTAGCATACTCATAATACATTTTATAAATCAAACAACAACAAAAACAAACACAACATTATATATATATATA
>JZKD02S1825308.1:185273-195798 GCA_000966675.3 Picea glauca | reverse complement strand
ACATTTTTCAGCCTTCTTATCCAGCTTACTCATGTTTTCTTTTGGAACATGAACATATGCATCGCAGCCAAATACCTTAAGATGTGTGAGAGAAGGTTCCTTACTAGTCCATACCTCTTATGGAGTCTTGTCATCGAACACTAATGAGGGTGATCTGTTGACAAGATAACATGCAGTACCCACTGCCTCTACCTAGAATTCTTGCCCTAACCTGGCACCACTGAGCATGCACCTTGATTTTTCCATCAACATCATGTTCATACTTTCTGCAAATCCATTCTGTTGAGGTGTATATGGATTAGTCTTCTGCCTTTCTACACCGCACTTCTTATAGAATTCTTCAAATTAATTCTAGCAGAACTCTCCACCATTATCTGTCCTCAGCACCTTAATTCTTTTCTCTGTTTGATTCTCAACAAGAGCCTTAAACTCTTTAAACCTGTCAAAGACTTCAGATTTATTCCTACGGAAATATATCCAAGTTTTCCTCGAGAAGTCATCTATAAATGAGACATGGTACACATATTTTACCAATGATGGGACCGACACAGGTCCAAAAATATCACTGTGAACTAGTTGTAAAATTCCTTTTGCCCTCGTTGCACCAGAGGGGAATCTTACCTGATTCTGCTTCCCATATAGACAATGTTTATAGAAATTGAAATCCATAGAGTAGTTAGACATACCTACAACCATACCTTTACTGTGTAGTAGTCAAAGACCCTTCTCTCTGATATACCCCAGTCTTTGATGCCACAACATAACCTTTTCTCCAAAGACTGTAGGAGTTATTTCTTCGTCAACTCCAATATTAGAAACAATGCAGCTATTACACCCATCACTAATAGTACTTTCTAGCAGCTTATACAGAGTTCCAAACCAAACTCCCTTCATCAACACCATTGCTCCCCGAACCATCCTGCAAGTTCCCTTTTCAAAAATTGTTTTTACTCCTGCATCTTCCATTTTTCTTACAAAAATCAAATTTTTGTCCATACCTGGGATGTGAAAAACACCAGGCAATGTTCTAATCCTTCCATCTATGAGTCTCAACTTGGCCCTTCCTCTTCCAATGATTCTGGTTGTCGAATCATTACCTAAGAAAACATTACCTCCATCGTACTTTTCATATTCGCAAAACCACTCCTTGTGGGGAGTCATATGAAAGGATGCACCAGAGTCAATCAACCATGCCTCATGATCTGCATGTGTGGTTGAATAGGCGAAGTACACATCCCCTCCTTCTTCCTTGGAGGTCTTTTCTTCTGTAGAAGAAGATTCTCCAGATCCCTTCTTTTTCTCAACTTTGGATATACATTGCTTCTTGTAGTGCCCTTCTTTTCCACACCTCCAACATACCCTTACAAACTTTCCGGGAGATTTAGATCTACCCTTAGACTTAGATCTCCCACTTAAGAAATTATATATATTTCTTTCCTGGGAACGTCCTCTTGCAAATAATGCATATATGTTATGTCCTTCCATATTCTTTTGTCTCATCTCCTCCAACAACAAGGATGAGACCACTTCTTCGAACTTCAAAGAAGTTGTATTACTACCTATGGCCACAACCAGACTATCCCACGAGTCTGGTAAAGAACACAACAAATTGATACATTTATCTTCATTTGAAATTTTAATCTCAACGGATACTAACTGACTTACCACAGTATTGAAGGCGTTTAAATGCTCTGCCACCGAGTCTCCATCTCTCATCCTCAATTTACACAACTTCTTTCTTAGGAATATTTTATTTACTAGGGACTTAGACTGATACAATTTCCCCAACTTTTCCCATAAATCCTTGGTTGTAGCTTCCTCTGACACATTCAGTAATATTGAATCGGAGAGACACAGTCGAATTGTGCTCTTTGCCTTCCGATCCATCTTTTTCCAGTCATCTGTAGAAGTTCCTGTAGGTGCAGTACCTGGATCTACCGCGATCCACTGATCTCTATCCACCAAAAGATATTCCATCTTGAGATTCCACAACTCAAATATTTTCCCATTAAACTTCTCGATCTCCATCTTCGAATTTCTTGCCATTTCTTTTCACCTGAAAAACAATACCGGAGATCTCCCACTGTAACAAGGCTTATCACAGTCCCAAGCCAAACCCTTGATCACAAAGGTGTCTCCCTGAAGCCAATAAAGCTATGATACCATATTTAAATCCTAACCTTGCACAATATCTACTGCAAATAGATATTTAGAAAAGAACATAAAAGATACAATGGAAAATACAAACATTACACAGAGATTTTTCCCCTGGAAACCCAAACCAGGAAAACCAACCTATTATATATTCATTCATTGTGTTACATTGTTTACAATACAATATACATATAGGATCCAGCGGCATCCAAAACCCTAACCCAATGACCTGGATTAGTCCAAAACCCTAATTCCTTAACCGGAAATAGAAAACAATCGAAAAAAACCATGTGTCGAAAAACCACCTAAATACATGACACTACTACTCGTGCAAAGAATATAACACATACCCAACAGAGTACCCACTACGCTGGCAGGGAGGTATCCGGTGAGTCCCATCAATGATCAATAAGTTCCAATGAGGATCAACTAAGTACTAATAAGGGTTGATGCAGCTTCAGCGACAACAACTAAGACAAAAGTATCTAAGCATCAAATCAATTCCTTCTGGTGATGATAACTCTTTTAATTGTGCATTGATTTTTGTATCATTATATGTATTTACAAAATGAGAGTTTATTGTTTCATTATAATAATAAAATGCTTCTTGGGTTTAAATTGGGTTAAAAATAGATGGGTGTTATAGAGACCCCCTTCCGCGCAATGATTTGACTGCTAAAGTCTACGGAGGTATACATACCCTACCCCAGTCTATATTTGAACATGTCACCTCCAAGGAGGAAACGTCTGCTCTTAATCATTAGGCCCACTCAAGTTGTGACAATTGTAAAAGGATTATCTCTAACCATGAGAAACTATGTGAATTAAACTTTTCATATGGATTAGGAATGGAAACTAACAATTCAGCAAAAGCCTTCACCTTATATCAAGCACTGCTCCTTGTTTTGAAATTGGGGATCAAGCAGGTTTTGATATTTGGAGATTTGTCACTTGTCGTTGGTCAATAAATAAATATTCAACACGAGCATCATTCCTTCCTTTTTCAAAATCATATATTGAATCAAATGGATCACCCTTTATTTTAACTCCATTGAATTTATCACATCCTTTGCAATTGTAACTCTCAAGAAGATGTGATGGAAAAAAATTGGTTTCACTTGAAAAAGGGATATTGATAAAAAAAAAATGGGGGTGACTTTGTTACTTGTATAATTCCATGAGTTTAAATCTTAGTAGTAGTAGGCACTCCAAACTTTGGAACAAGTGGAATATGGAACGATACAAGGTAAGGCATGATCATTTAATCTTACCTCTTGATGTACCCCCAATTCACTCCACTAAATAGTGTCAAGGCATGTGTATTAATTGTGGTGGGATGATTCAACTTCATGCATGTGAGGGTTTTTATGTTTTGGCCCTCTTCTGGATTATTCCTCACTTTTCTTGCCAATTAATCTTTAGAACTGTTCTAGATATTTCTCCCAATTTTGTAGATTTTAACCATGTACAATAAATTACTGCAAACATATTATTAGTAAAAAACATAAAATATACAATGGCACACACACATTACACGGAGATTTTTACCTTGGAAACCCAAACCAGGAAAATCAACAACTTGTTTAGAGCCACACCTCTAATATTATTTATTCATCATCTTCTTCATTGTTTACAATACAACATATATATAGGATCTTTTCAAAATCCAAACCCCTAATCCATTGACCTGGATTAGTCAACAACCCTAATTCCTTAATCATAATTAGAAAACCATCGGCGAAAACTATGTGTTGAAACACTGCCAAAAGTGGACGCAAAAAAACCGCCAATTTTTTTGGGGGGGGGCTATCCCCCCTTGCTCCCATATCAGTTTACAATACATAAGACCAATCTTGCAAAGAATATAACTCATACCCAACATTCTCCCATTTGTTGTTTTCTTTGCATACATGGGGTTACATGATTACATAGTCAACAATCCAGGGAAAAAATGCACATAGATCCTCCGCACCAAGATAATTTCTTAGTGCTCACAGATTTTGTTAATGAATCTACAAAATTCTCCAAAGTGTACACCTTCACCAACAAAACCTTCTTTTCTTCAACCATGTCTCTCACAAAATGATATTGAACATCAATATGCTTTGTCTTTGAATGATAAGCCAAGTTCTTCACCAAGAATATTGTACTCCAACTATCATAATCTATCCTTACATCTTGTTGTACCAACCCAAAACCTGAACAAAATATCTATAACCATATTGTTTCCTTGATTGCATGACTGGATTCCATGTATTCAACTTTTGTTGTTGAGAGTGCCACTACAAATTGTCTTTTGGTCATCCAATTGATTACTCCTCCAAACAGGTTAAATACATACATGCTTGTAGATTTTAAGCGTTCCATATCTTTAGCATAGTCTGCTTCAACAAACCCATGTATGTCCAATCCTAGTCTTCCTTGGTAGCATAATCCATAACTAGTAGTGCCACGCAAATACCTAAAAATCATCTTTACTGTTGCCTAATGCTCCTTCGATGATTTTGACATATACCTACTCAAAACTCCCATTACATGTGAAATGTATGATCTAGTACAGACCATTGCATACATCAAACTACCAACCACACTTGCATATGGAACACGAGACATGTCCACTTTCTCTTTATGTGTCTTGTGACACTGATCCATAGATAAATTTACACCTACATGATTAGGAACCTTGACCAATTTACATTCTTGCATATTAAACCTCTGCAATATTGTCTCGACGTATTTCCTCTTGTTTAACCATAGTTTCATGTTTTCTCGATCTCTTTTAATTTCCATGTCCAAAATGAAATTTGCAGCACCAAGATCCTTCAAGTCAAATTTAGAGTAGAACAAGGTTTTCACATCCTAGATAGTCTCCTTGTCATTTCCTATCAACAACATATCATCCAGATACAAGGCCAAATAAATAAGGCAAACACCAACTAATTTGAAATACACATAATGATACTTTTTGCTCCTTGTGAAGCCAAGTGCCAACATATTAGTATTGTTATCACACAAGTTGTAGGTTGGGAAAATCTCGACCCAAACACCAAAATTGCGACAACTAGGAGATCATCTACCCACTGTCACCTTAGGTAGGTGTTCCTGTCACTTTAGAGGTGAGGGAGTCACCTAAATGGGGGAATCCTGGTGACCCTAGGAGGGATTGAGATGAAAAATGAGATGTATGGATGGATGCCCCTAAAGGTCAATTCTAGATGGTAGAAGGAACTTGGAAAATATCCTTGGGAAACGTTTAGGGTTGCCAATGCTTTGAGTGACCTGTCGAGAGTAAGATACCTGCTCGAGACACAATGAAAACCAAGTATACTTGTAATATGTTAGGTGGAAAAGAAATTTAAGCTTATTGTCCCTAATTTCATCAATAATCAATGATATATATCATCATATAAAATATAACGAGAGCTGCAAAATTAGTGCTAAAATTCCAATTGAATAAGCATAAGACAAGCTAGTAAAGACTGTTGGAGTTACTTCATACACACCTAGGATTTATTTTTCCCAAGTTTTTTCCTTGTTTATTAGTCATTATCTAGTCTCCTATATTTTAGGAGAGAATATTCCACCTAGAGAATATTCTCTTCAGTTGACACTTCAGTTTGACTAGTTGAGTTGAGTCTAGATGTTGCATTGGTCTTGTCACCATGCAACATTGTGATCATCGCCATGATAATGCACATTAGTCTTGTTTTCATCACCAGACGGGTGCATTACCCTTGATTCCTTGATCTACTCCTCACTACACTATGTTTCAGTTAGTTCACTGAAGACTGGTTGACTAGTTAACTCATCTAGGTGGCAGTTCATTCTCGTAACTACCTGAGAGACTATACTAGGTGGCATTTCACTCCCATAAATGTTGGTATGTGTCTAGATCACTCTAGACTGCCACTATGGCACATTGGTTCTCCTCTAGTGCGCATTGATTGAGTTATACAAAGTATATCAAGTGTAAATCATTCATTATTCATTATGGTTAATGAGAATTCTCCCATTCTTTCTCTCTTGCTTCTTCTTTCTCAATTTCTCTCTGCAAATGTGTGTGGTATTTTATAGCTAGATATATTCTATGCAATTTCAACACATTTACATGGTATCAGAGTCGACATATTGCTAAGTAAAATCTACGCCAATTTTTTTTGCAGGTACAAAAGATTGAAGACAATGAAAAGATGGATTTCCCAAAAGAATTCATCCATACACCTTACAATTACTTTGCATGGAAGGAGAAAATAGTCATACATCTCTAAACCAAAGTATTTTAGAGGTTAACCTTGAATACATAAATAGAATTGACATCAGCCATAGAAAAATCAAATTATCTAAATCGAATGGATGAAGCATTCAGAACAATTTGCAGTCTTATTTCTCCCGATCTCCTTTTTCACATATCTTCCTGCAAAACCCCCAATGAATCATGGACCACCTTGGAAGGGATATTTGGAAAAAATTATGATATGAGGGGACACATGCTGGAGGTGGAATTTCTCACATTGGATTCAAAAAGCTTAGACAATATCCAAGATTTCTTTACAAAATTCAAGGATTTATTATCGCAACTCAAAGCTGGTTGATAAATATAAGGAGAAACAAATGGTTCTCACCATTCTCTCCAAACTTGGTCCTGAATTCTCTGTGTTTGTATCAATATTCCATTCTGTCAAATTAGCCTCTGGAGCCACCAGGAAGATGCCTTCTCTTGAGGACTTTATCAAATCCCTAACACAAGAGCAAACCAAGCTCATCAACATGGGAAAAATCAAAGGCCCAAAGGAGCATGCACTTACTGTGCAATATGGAAGCCATCAATATCATAAATATAAATATAAAGACAAAAGGAAAGCTCATGCACATCTGAAGAAGGAAGGGTACTCAAAACCCTTCATCGATGCCTCTAGATCCAAAGGTGGAAAGGGAAGAAAAGGGGATAAATGCACATACTTCCATAAAGGATTCCATCCAGAATCCACATGCATGTAGAAACAAATATATATAATGACTCAAATACTTCAAAAAAACAACCTTGGAGATCGCATCCCCGAGGGTGCCAAGATGAAGAAGCCAGAAGATCAGAATCCCAAGAAAGGCAATTCTAGCCATGCCTTGATTTCCATCAGCTCCTCTCCTGATGCTTGGATCTTAGATTCAGGAGAATCACATCAAATGGCTGCCTCAAAAGTAGTATATTATTCATTGGATGCATGCAAAGGTCCTTTTATTTTTATGGGGGACAACTCTCCAATCGAGGTCACCAACAAACGAAGGATTGAACTCACCAACGGAAGCTTCGAGAATGTGTTGCACATTCCCAAACTTTTTGTCAATCTTCTCTCCATGTATCAGATGAAGAATTCTGTCACTGGAAACAAATTAATATTCACACCAAATGTAGTGGACATCTATGACATGAAAATTAATTCCAGGGTTGCTACCGGTGAGGTAAATCATCAATCTAGATTGTATACATTTTCTAAATTTATTGAACCAGATTCTACTTTACTGCTTACCCATGCTGATGAAAGTAGTAGGATATGGCATGAAAGGTTTGGACATTTGAATTTCATATATATGAAACAAATTATCAAGAAAATATTGGTTGATGGTCTACCAGACATCCATTTCTCCAAGGGATTATGTGAGGGATGTGTTCTTGGAAAACACCCTCAAGAGAAATTCAACAAAGGAAAGCCTCAGAGATCTTTTGTGCCTTTAGATATGATCCATAGTGACCTCATGGGTCCTTTTCCGCATCCATCTATCAATAAAGTGAGGTTTGTTATCATTTTTGTTGATGATTTCTCACGTTTCACATGGATTTATTTTCTTAGGGAAAAATATGAGGTCTTTCAACACCTCAAAGATTTCAAAGTCGTGGTTAAGACACAGTCTGGAAAGAAAATCAAAGTCATCAAAACTGATAACGAGGGAGAGTATGTTAATCATGAGATCCAAAATATTTTTCAGGAGGCAGGGATTCAATTGCAGCACACAGTTCCCTATACTCCGCATCAAAACGGAGTTGTTGAGCGGAAAAATAGATCTCTAAAAGAGATGGCATCTTACATGTTGCATGCAAAGTCACTACCACAGATACTATGGGTCGAAGAAATTAATTATGCAACATACATCCAAAATAGATCTCCCCATATAACTGTCAAGGATAAGACCCCCTATGACGCTTGGAATAGCCTCAAACTAGAAGTGACCCACTTTCATATTTTCGGTTCACGTGCATGGGCCCAGATTCCCTCTAAAAAGAGGAAGGCACTTTATCCAAAAAGCACTGAGTGTATTTTTGTTGGATACCCCAACAGTGTGAAGGGATACAGACTTATTGATATTTCCTCAAACCGGATCATCATTGAGAGAAGTGTCAAATTCAAGGAAAGTGTCTCGCATGTACCTCAACAACCGAATGCAGACACCTTCATTCTTCCACCTGTCTGAGATGATGAGCATGCACATGTCGACTCTTCTTAAGATGAGAGTTCTAATTCAAAGGACTCAAATGATCCAGATACAGAGTCAGTACAGTCAAATGTAGAGTTAGAGAAGTCAGATGCAGAGCCAGAGCAAAGGCCCAAGTGGGAACATACTACTCTTCAAGATGCAGGGGATTTTGTTGATGATCCAACCAATACTAGGAGGGCTTGATCTGATTTCGAGGAGCCCCCTGTTGCACTCACTGCCACTAAACCATTTCCCTCTAGGCATCTCTTCTTGGTTCAATATTCAAATCCACAGTCTTATGGCGACGTTGCTAGAAATCCATTTTGGGAATCCACAATGTAGGAGGAGTACAACTTCCTCCTTGAGAACCAGACTTGGGATTTGGTTCCCCTTCCTTCTAGGAGGAAAATTTTCAGATGAAAATGGGTCTACAAGACCAAGAGCGTAGTGGATGGACAGATTAGCAGATACAAATCCAAGATTGTTGCCAAATTCTTTTAGCAGGTGCATGGCATTGGCTATGATGAGACCTTCGCTCCAGTAGAGAATATGGATTCCATATGATTGGCACTTGCCATTTCGGCAGCCAAGGGATGGGAAGTCCATCAGATGGATGCGAATAATGCATTTCTTCATGGTGATCTCCCTAAGGAGATCTATATGGAGCATCCCCAAGGATTTATGCAGGACTCATCTTTGGTTTGTCTACTGAAGAAGTCCCTTTATGGCCTCAAGCAGGCTCCAAGGGCATGGTATGCTAAGATGGACTCCTACCTATTGTCACAAAACTTTTTACGTTGTAAATAAGACCCGAATGTCTACATGCTCAAGACAACTAATTCACTTATACTCTTAGTTCTGTATGTTGATGATTTTCTGATCACCAGTTGCTCGACTTCATCAATTGTTGCAGTCAAGAGGATTATACATGACACATTTTTTATGATGGACATGGGTCTGCTACACTTCTTCCTTGGACTCGAGATCAGTCAGGATGCATCAGACATCAAACTGTCTCAGGCCAAGTATGTACGAGATCTCCTTGAGAGATTTCACATGACAGACTACAAGTCTACTCCAACTCCTTTTCTATCAGGAGTCAAACTTGAGGATGGTGGGGACACTCCATTGGTTGACAACACACTGTACATACAACTAGTGGGGATTTTGTTGTATCTCACACACTCCAGAACAGACCTCTCCTATGCAGTTGGCGTAGTTTCCAGGTTCATGTAGGAGCCACATGAGCTACATTGGAAGGCTGCAAAGTGTATCCTTCAATACGTACATGGCACCATCACCTTTGGGATTCATTATGTAGTAGACTCGACATTAGATCTCATCAGGTTTACTGATTTTGACTGGGTTGGCGATAGCACTGATCGCAAGTCCACATCTGGTTACTCACTCTGTCATGGTTTTGAGCCTATCTGTTGGTTGAGAAAGAAGTAAGTTGTCATTGCTTTATCTTCAGTCGAGGTAGAGTACAGAGAGGTGGTCAACATAACCATTTAGGCTATGTGTATACAACATTTTCTCACTGAGTTGAGAATTCAGTTTCATTGATCAATCATCATCTGGTGTGAGAACCAAAGAACTCTGAAGTTCTGCAGAGATAAAGTTTAGAGGCAATGAATAAATCACATAGAGATCCACATGCACTACATCCAGGACTTGGTACACGAGGGGATCATCTACCTATTTTTTTTCCTTCAATAGAACAAAGAGAAGACATCTTCACTAGGACCTTCACTGAGCAGACATTCCACTCTCTGTGAAGTCGTCTTGGAGTGAAGGGCATAGTTTCCTAGCAACTGTAATTCTTCTTTTTACATACATTGTACCTTGAGGGGGGGTTTTCCCATGAGTTTTTCCCTCTTTCATCATTTTATTTCTAGTGTAT
>JZKD02S1825308.1:159577-175240 GCA_000966675.3 Picea glauca | reverse complement strand
TAGAACCATCCATCATCAGAGGACAAGTGGCAGCAGATCCGGGATTTTGAGGATTCGTACCTCGAAAGATCTGCAAGGAGCTGGGAGCCACAACAATCCTAGACATCCATTGAGACGGGACACGTGGTGAGAGATAAACATTTCACTGACTCGAAACACGGGAAGTCAGAGATAGGAGTCGTGAGAACTCGCGAAGTCCTAGTTTGCAATTTGATCGCATCCGTCGATCAAAGGGATGGCATGGATCGTTGATTATCCAAGGAGATATCAGGGATCGGGAGAAGCAACGTGAATGGCCCTCCAACTTCGCGAAACGTGAAGTCCCGATTCACGAAGAGTTGATCTAAGTCGTTGGGTCACAGGAGATTGTGGACCGTTGATCTGACATTGGGAGTTTGGATTTCTGGATTCCAAGGAAAAGAGATGGACTAACTTCCACCTTCATGATATGCAAAGTCCTGAATCACTTGATGGTTGGGCCTCGAGTCATAACAAGGGGTCACATGGATGGAGGTTAAGGAACGAAGCTAGTGTCGGGCTAGGCTCTTAGTTCGGGAGTTCGAGAGTCGGGTAAATCAAGGTTGGATCGTATGTGGATACCCGATGAAAGAAGTCACAAAGCGCCTTTTTGTTAGTCTTGTGGTCATGGGTAGTGGTCACATGGAGGAGGCTTGCCCCTGGTGCTTGTTTGTGTGGGAGAACAAAAACAAAAATTTAGAGGCTTTACGCTATAGAAGCTCCTTCAGAAGGGTGGGTGTGTTGCAAATTGGTATCAGAGCATGGTTACATCACTTGGCATGTTTGGGCTCATGGATGAGTTGCATAAATACCACATTAAGGGGTTTAAAGGGTGATATCCTACCTTACTCCTTCCCTAAAAAGTCTGGTTAAGCACTTGTTATAGAAAATAATGACAGCTTACTATTGTGTGTTTATGTACTTAAGAAATCTAAATTATGCGTTGGTTATGAACTAATATAGTGTTATCTAACAACAAGTTTTTGTCTGCACTCAAGTGGTTGATCAACCACAGGAAACTCCAATTATATAGAATGGTGACATGCCACGAAGTGGGGGATGGATCCCACAATAGAGGAGAAGATTCTAAAGAGAGGAGGGCGGTAGAGACCCCTCCAAATCTGGTTGAGACTATGAGGAGTCTCATGGACAAATTACAGAGCTACAAGGCCGACAACGAGAGATTAATAAAAGATCAAGAGAAGCAAATGGAAATTAATGCAGTTTTGCTTCAGAGTTTATCCGACATACAAAGAAAACTATAGCATGGACCTGATACCAGTCATGTGGACCGACGATAGACAAAGAGGAGTTGAATTCCACCTGAGATATAGAAACATGGCCCTTTAAGTGGCCGCACTGGGAGGAGTACCTTGAGAAAGGTCCAACCTCGAGACATGGGACAAGCGTTGGACGAATCCTCTGGAAAGAAAATTGGCGACTCAGAGGGATCTTCTAGTAGTAGAGTCAATTCACATTCTCAAAGAAAATGAAAGAAACGAAAGAATTCCAAAAGTCATAATCTCGAAGAATTTAGGAAGGCCAAACCACCCTATTTCAACAGTGAGATTAAGAAAGGAGAGGAGGCATAGGCCTAGATGCTTGGACTAAAAAAGTATTTCAGATTCCATGACTTCTCTGAAAACTTGAAGGCCCGAGTAGCCACTTTCAACCTGAATGGAAAGGCTTCTATTTGGTGGGAAGACCTTAAGAATGTGAAAGGGATTCATGAAGAGGACCTATCTTGGGAGCGGTTTGAGAAATACTTCAGGAAGAAATTTCTGTCGGAAAAATATTTCGACGAGAAGACTAAAGAGTTCTATGAACTCAAGCTGGGGCAACTCACCATAGAGGAATACATCATCAGATTCCTTGAGTTGTTGAGGTATGTACCCTACATAAAAGCAAAAAAGGAAAAGGTGCAATGATTTATTAGTGGGATACCTAAGGACTATCATAACAGAATTGAGTCTGATGAGCCAAAGACCCTAGAAGACATTATCCGAAAGGTAAGATATTGTTATGAACAACTTGGGCTTCAGACATAACCTTGTGAAGGCTGGAAGCAGAAGAATAGTTCGAGGTTCCAGGAAAAGGGTTTTAAACCCCCAAGATTTAAAAACTATAAGAAGGATTCAAGGATGAGATTTCCTACCCGAAGTGTATGCCAGCAGAATTTCCCCTCCCAGAGCGGAAATAAACCTTTTGGATCAACCCTAGTAAAGATTGATAACCCAAAGAAAGAACCCTTGAAATTTTGGGGATGTGGAGAAGAACATCTACTGAGGGACTGTCCACACAGACAGTAGAACAGTAAGAGAATTTACACATCCAAGAAGATACCACCTTCAATGATGTGGCAAGGAGTATGCCATGAATTTATGCAACCGTGGATAATAAACAAGCTGACCACCAAGCTTCAGTGGTGGATATGGAAGGTATGATCGCCAACCATCTAATATCTATTTTAATTGACCCTCATTCAAATTTGAGTTATGTGGCCCCTCAGGTTGTTGATAAGTGTAAATTATAGCCACATAAACATACTAAGCCATGGTTGGTATAGTTAGCCACTGGCACCAAAATAAAAATAACAGAGGTTGTACTAGCTTGCCAATTCACTGTGGATGGATTTCCCACCCAAGCTAACCTTGACATACTTCCCCTAGGATCGTACGACCTACTGATTGGTATGGACTAGCTAGCTTCATATAAAACTAAGCTAGATTGTTACCACAAAACCTTAGAATGTGTAAATGAAGAAGGGAGAAAGATAACCCTCCAAGGGATTCAAAATCTTGTCTCAGTGAGATGATTATCATCCCTTCAAATGAAAAAATATTGCAGAAAGGGATGTCCTCTATATGAAATATAGGTGTTGGAATCTGTTGAGGATGACAGACCAAGCCTAGAATACTACCCCATACTAAGAGAGTATAGAGATGTGTTTCTAGAAGAGGTATCGGGTCAACCAACCATTTGGATTAACCAATGCCCCTGCCACCTTTATGTGCTTGATGAAAAATGTACTCAACAAATTCCTAGACAAGTTTGTATTGGTTTTTATTGACAATATCTTAATCTACTCCGAGAATAGAGAGGAACATGAGGAACATTTGAGACTTGTACTTCAAGTGCTAAGAGAGCATCAACTCTACGCCAAATTTAGCAAGTGTGACTTTTTCGAGAAGAAAATACATTACTTGGGCCATGTCATATCTGAAGAAGGGGTAGCAGTAGACCCTGAAAAGATCAGATCCATCATGGAATGGCCTACCCCAAAGGATGTTTCAGATATCATATCCTTTATGGGTTTAGCAAGATACTATAGGAGGTTTATAAAAGGGTTTTCCAAGATTGGTTGTCCAATCACTGCCCTCCAGAGGAAGGGGGTTAAATTCATTTGGACACCGAAATGTGAAGAAAGATTTCAGTCACTAAAACACCTTCTGACGCATGTTCTCGTGCTGAAGATTGTCGATCTCGATAATGACTTCCTCGTGTGCACAAATTCCTGCAAGGAAGGAATCAAAGGAGTCCTTATGCAAGAAGGAAGCATAGTTTGCTATGAATCTCGAAAATTGAATGAACATGAGGTCAACTATGTGACCCATGATCTAGAGTTGGCCACCATAGTGTACACTTTGAAAATGTGGAGGCATTACCTCCTGGGTAGGAAATTTTTACTTATGACAAACCATTGTGGATTGCGGCACATGTTTGACCAACCAAAACTCAATGCAAGACAAGCTAGGTGGATGGCCCTCCTTAGCGAGTTTGATTTTGAAATCAAACATATCAAAGGAAAGGAAAATAAGGTGGTTGATGCCCTTAGAAGAAGTATGAAAACAATTCACCTAGCAGCGGTGAGCACCTGAGAGACGAATGTTGGGGAAAGAGTCAGGAATGCACAAGAAATAGATGCATTATTCCAGACCATGACCTCGTACCTGGAGAAAGAACCCATAGGGATAAAGTATGAAGGCTACCAGATGTTAGATTGAGGTCCGTTGACTGACCGAAACAGGCTATATATTCCAATTTGTGATGACTTGAAGAGGCTCATAATGGAATAATTGCACAAGAGACCATACACCAGCCATCTGAGCTATCAGAAGATGGTCATGGCCACCAGGAAACAATTCTATTGGCCTGAATTGAAGAAAGACATAGTTGAGTATTTAGCTAAATGTCTAGAATGATAGCAAGTTAAAGTAGAACACTGGCACCCAACAGGATTATTAAAACCTCTACCAATCCCATAATGGAAATGGGAGACCATATCCATGGATTTCATCACCGGATTACCAACGTCGGCCAGGCAGAATGACGCCATCATGGTAGTGGTGGATAAATTGAGCAAGTCAGCTCATTTTATTCCCATCAAGTCAACTTGAAAGGCAATAGATCTTGCCAACATATTCATGAAGGATATATTTAGACTACATGGCATGCCTAAGGAGATCGTGTCTGACAGAGACACAAAATTTACTTCAAACTTTTGGAAATCCTTGATGGCTAGCCTGGAGACCAAATCATTGTTTAGCATAGCCTATCATACTCAAACTGATGGACAGGCGGAAAGAGTGAACCAAATATTAGAATACATTCTAAGGATGCATGTAATGCATCAACCTAAAAGGTGGGAATATTACCTACCACTGGTGGAATTTTCCTACAACAACGGCTACCAAGAATCACTAAAGATGAGCCCTTTCAAAGTCCTCTATGGTAGGCCATGAAACACTCCAGTAAGTTGGAGTAATCCCATGAACATAATTATGATTGGACCTGACATGTTGAAATAAATGGAACAACAAGTGATTCAGATAAAGAAAAATTTGAAAATCACTCAGAATAGACAGAAAAGTTATGCCGACAGAAAGAGAACCCCAAGAGAATTCAAGACAGGAGACCACGTCTATCTCAGAGTTAGGCCCAGGAAGAGTTCCCTGAGGATGGGAGCTTGTGTCAAGTTGTCACATCGATATTGTGGAACTTTTGAATTTCTAGATAGAGGGGGATCTGTAGCCTATAGGCTAGCACTTCCTCCCACAGTAAAAGCACATAATGTTTTCCACGCTTCATTGTTGAAGAAATATGTACATGATTATAATCATATAATTGACTGGTCTATGATCCAGGTGGAAACAAAGGGAGAATTCCTGCCAGAACCTCAATGCATACTAGACAAGAAGGAAACCCCACTCATGAACCGAACCATTGCACAGGTCAAGGTGCAGTGGAAACACTTTGGCCCAGATGAGGCCACATGGGAAATGGAGGATGCCATGAGACAGGCATACCCATTTTTGTTCACTTATGTACATACAATACATGTTAATATATAGAACATCGAGGATGATGTTCCTTTAAGGGGGAGGTAATTGTGACACCGTGTTTCCCCCAGTTTGTAAATATAACTATAAATGGCCAAAAGACTATGGAAAAATTTATGTGTGAATATTGATTCGATGGACCTTTGTTTGAAAGGTAAACGAATGTGAACCCAATTATTTACTAAAAAAATGGACAAGTGTTGCATGACTAATGGAAGGGGAGGTGTACTTAGAAAGACCACGAATGTTATACGAATAAAGGGTGAAGGGGACCAGGAATGGTTGTGTTAACCTTCACCAAACCAGTGCTTACTAGATTTAATTGCTTAGGACCAGAACTTTCCTCTGACCTAGAAATGAATTAAAGTCAGGTTGGTGGGTGGGAAGACCTCCTCAAGATTTAATGATGGATGGGGTGTGTAAGCAATCATTCGTAAGGCTTCCAGACTTGACAACTGACTAGGAATTCAGGCCACACATGACCCTGCTGAAAGAGGCAAGAAGGGAAGGTGTGGTGGGGAGAAGGGAAAAAGAACGCTCCTGCAAAGAGTGCAGAGACGAGAAATTAATATCAGGGATTCAAGGAACAATGGTAAACTAAGCATTCTAGACACATGAAATGGTAGAGAAGGTTATGATACAAGATGATAAATGAGGCTAGTCCTCCTTGCTTGGTATCGTATAAACCATTACCATGATCTTGCGGGAAGAGGAGAGTAACCTCCGTCCCTATTGTGGCTGAACGAGAAGAAAAGGTTGGGTTGCAGAGCATCGTGGTCTAGCTCGGGGGTGGCTAGTGGTAAATCCATTTGGAGTGTCTGAGCCTACGGTTGGGTGGAAACGGGTACCCCTTCCAGTAGTCGCTTCACATTATCTGATTTTGATAAGTCTTTTCTCGGATTTAATTGTTGAGTTAGAATGATGAATGATTTCTTGGTTTTTACACATCTATATATATGCATGTATGAACATCTCTTTGTGAAATGGCTATGTTATGTGTGTACTTCCATCTCCTTGGGAACTCACACTTCCCAATGATAAAATGTATGCCAAGCTTCACTCTGGAGGGCTTCCCGGGCGTAATTCATAAAATGGTCGAGATAGGAAAGATCGTATAGATTTTGAACCATCCATCTGAAGAGAATAATTTCCCCTAACCCCCTTGTCATGTGAATTTCTAGACCCAAGTCCCTAACCCGTTCGGGGTGAGAACTCAGGAAAATAGTGATACGAAAATACCGAAAGGGAAAGGTTTTCCTTGTCCGAGGGACGAACGGACGAGATCCATCCAAAAGGAGCCTAGGGATGTCATGGTTGTTGGCTATGGGAAAGAGCATGGGTGTTAACCCCTCTAGCCCCTCAAATCCACAAGTTCATAGTTTGCGTATTGGGAATGCTATGGGTTGGTGTGACCAAAACCCCCTAAACCCGAAGTCGTGAAGTAACGTGGGTCGTTGATCTATGGATCCTTTGGGACCCACCTCTACCGTTGGATAAGCGAGTTTGGAGTTCACGCATAGGGCAAGAACAAATCCCATTCGTCGGATCTATATGCGGAGGACCATAGCCATGAGATCCAAAGGAAAGTGCATGAGGTCTAACCCTTTGAAAGTGCACAGGGGAGCGGACTTTTGTGAATTCCCAAAGTTCCAAAGTTAATCGGAACCGTCCATGGTCAGAGGACAGGTGGCAATAGATCCGAGAGTTCCAGGATTCGAACTTCGGAATATCTGCAAGGAACTGGGAGCCCCAACAATCCTAATCATTTTTCAAGAAGGGACACATGGTGAGAGATCAACATTTTGCTGACTCGCAACTCGGGAAGTCAGAGATAGGAGTCATGAGAACTCGCGAAGTCTGAGTTCACGATTTGATCAAAGCTATCGATCAAAGGGAGGGTGTGGACCATTGATTGTCCAAGGAGATATCGAGGATCGATAGAAGGAAGGTGAATGGCCCTCCAACTTCGCGAAGAGTTGATCTAAGTCTTTGGGTCACAGGAGATTGTGGACAGTTGATCTGACATCGGGAGTTCATATTTCAGGATTCCGAGGAAAGGAGATGGACTAACTTCCACCTTCACGATATGTGAAGTCCCGAAGCACTTGAGGGTTGGGCCCTGAGTCATAACGAGGGGTCACATTGATGGAGGTTAAGGAATGGAGCTAGCACTGGGCTAGGCTCTTAATTCGGGAGTTCAGGAGTCGGGTGAGTCAAGGTTGGATCGTATGTGAATACCCGACAACAGAAGTCACAAAGCGCCTTTTTGTTAGGCTTGTGGTCATGGGTAGTGGTCACGTCGAGGAGGCTTGTGCCTAGTGCTTGTTCACATGGGAGAACAAAAACAAAAATTTAGAGGATTTACACTATAGAAGCTCCTTCATATGGGTGGGTGTGTTACACCTAGCCTTAGAAAAATCAACCTTGAGCTTGAATTAAAAATTATAGTAAAAAGTAAAAATACTTACCAATCCAATAGCAATAAGATCAACCATAATATGCAAAGATAAACCAGCACAATAGCAAGAAAATGACCTCCAAGAGATAGCGCATCATCATCATCAACTCCATAACAAAAATTACACCATATCATAGCACAAGATAGCAAAAAGACTCAAGGGTAATGGGAGAGTTATGATTTAAAATGAGATCTTATGATCTCTATTTATACAAAATTTCATTCACATAGTTTTTCCACATTAGCAAGGGTAAAACATAAGAAAATGGGTCCAAAACCCTTAGCTTACCCCTTGCAACAAAATAATATTAAACAATTCACTTAAATTTCACTTTTGCAAAAAAGAAAACCCTAAAGTAAGAATTTGTCCTCCCTTTACGGAGACATGTTGACACTAGAAGCAAGTCGTTGGATTTGGGGATGCATAGTTAGGCCTACAAAGGCCACATGTCAATCATATAAGCCATATCCTCATGGGAAAATCCTTCTTCCCTTCAAAAAATCCATGTGTCAATGAATAATAACTTCACCACCAAATCCTAGCCCCTCTAGGTGATGTCAAGCCTCCAAATATGACGTTTTGCCTCTCCTATGAAAAATGTTTAGCATGTGATGTATAATTCATGTCTTCTAGGTTGTCTTCTAGGCCTCCAAATATTTGTCTCTATCATATAGCATGTGGGCCCTTGGCATCCAACCTATGGGATTCAATCCCCATGGAATCCCAAGCTAGGCTTGTTCTTCCAAAACTGTCCACCAACTAGGTCTTGCAAAGACAAATAAGCACACCCTCCAAGGATCTCAAGTCATAATATCACGCTAAGTAAATCAAGTCAATAAATGAGTCACCTAATCATGTGCATCAAAGATTACCTGGTCAAACAAATAAGTGCTCAAAGACATTATGCAACTTTCCAAGCTTGGATATGGGAGGGTTGACGAGGCTTCCTATTGGGTAGATCTTTCCCTAGGTCAAGGAGTGTTTCCCAAGTGATCCCTCTCTAAGACATGTGAAGTAGATGAAGTGGTTATGGATCAAGACTCACTGGGAATGGAGTTCATGACATACAAGGGGTTGTAGTGTCCTATTCATGGGTGCCTTTGTAGAGGGTGTGTGGCACCTTCGTTTGCAACGAACTTTTTCCAAGCCCATCCTCTTACCATTCTTTGTTTCTTTCATGTTTTAAAGGATGATTTGAAGGACACTATCCTGGTGTGGTTTCTAGATAATGACAGTGTCACTCACAAATACCTTACGGAAAGGAGAAGGTTGGCTTGTGATGAGACCCCCTTTCTCTTAGCTATGCAACTGAGAGACATTACCTTGGCTTGGTGGCCAGATGATGTTAAATTCAAAATGCTATATATCCATGATCATGATAGGTTGACTCATGATGAGACTTTCTATCCTACAACTAACCCCTTAAGCATTCACTATCATTTATTCTTGTGGGTTCCCCTTTTCTTACAAAGAAGCGTTTCATTTCTTTCTCGGGGGATCCATGGGTGAAGCATCTGGAAGGTTTATATATATAATTTTATCTTTTTAGACAACAAAAATCCCTTTGGACCTTCAACCCCTTCTTGGGTCAATAAACCCTAAAATTCCAAGAGACAAGGAAATGGGGGGGGGTTAGGTGATGGGAAGTGGTAAGTATGGTTCCTATTAGCAAACCCATTCTCGAGGAAGACCACTTACTAGGGAACAATGTCAACCACCAAGGTGAAACATGGAAAAATGCACAATGTCCAAGTATATGTTATGAAATCTAAAGTAGTCTAAGATACAACATACTCAAAATGCCTCAAATATTGAAATGAAAATCACCATAATACCTGACTTGTACCTCATTGAGCAAGGCCCAGTGCCTCTCGGAAGCCAGCTAGTGTGGTGGATGCCATCTGAAAATCCAGACCTCTGTGGTGGTGAGAAGGGTCTCCATTTGTGCAAGTGGATATTGTTGGTCATGTAGTCTCTCGGCACTCCATATCTGCAATATGAGGGCCTTGAGACACAATATCCTTAGTTATCCCACAAAATGAGGATAAAAAGTATCAATTTTTTTTACCACATCCTTGGTGATTTCTTTAACACATACATAGACTTTTTTAGCTTGCATACGAAATCTTTCTTTCCCTTCACTCTAAATCCTTCTAGTTACTTCATGTAGATTTCTTCTTCTAGATCCCCATGTAGGAATGTTGTCTTCACATCCATCTGTTCTACTTCAAAATCAAAAGAAACAACAAAAAATAAAAGAGATATAATTGAACCTAACTTGGAAACATGAGAAAAAATCTCACCGAAGTCAATTCCCTCTACTCGGGAATAACCTTTTGCTACTAACCGAGCTTTGTATTTCTCCACTTTTCCTTCTACATTCAACTTCTTATTAAACACCCATTTTCTACTAATGGGTTTTCTTCTAGTTAGCAACTCCACTAGATCCCAAGCCTCGTTCTTGTCCAAGGCATCCATTTCTTCAACCATGGCCTTTTTCCAAAGTTTTCCATCCTCTTAATCCACTGCCTCCCTAATAGTTCTAGGATCATCATCAGTAACAGACAAAGTAAAATTTGAATGGAAATTAGGTGGAGTATACCTTTCTGGTTGTCTTCTTTCTCGAACCGATCTTCTCAATACTAGAGTATGAGGGTCTTCTTCTTCTAATTCCTATTCTTTTGTAGAGTATGATTCATTTTCCTTCAATTCAAACTCTATTTTCTCTGGTTCTTCCTCCTTTGGTAGGACTTCCTATTTGACAACATCTTTAATTTCTATAAATACCACATCTTGGATATACACTACCTTTTTAGTTTATGGGTTCCAAAGCTTATAACCTTTGAGACCATGTTTATACCCTATAAAGATACACTTTTCAGTCTTTTTATCTAGATTACTCTTGTTTTCCTTTGGAACGTGAACATAAGCATCACATCCCAATACCTTGAGATGTGTCAGAGAGGGTTTCTTACCAGTCCATACCTCATGTGGAGTCTTTTCATCCAATTTTGATGAGAGTGATTGATTGACCAAGTAACATCCAGTACCCATTGCCTCTGCCCAAAATTATTGTCCTAACCTAGCGCCACTACACATGCACCTTGTTTTTTCCATCAACATCCTATTCATCCTTTCTGCAAATTCATTTTGCTGAGGTGTATATGGAGTAGTCTTCTGCCTTTCTTTACTTCACTTCTTACAGAATTATTCGAATTCATTTCCACAAAACGCTCCACCATTATCCATCCTCAACACCTTAATTCTTTTCTCTGTTTAATTCTCCATATAATACTTAAAGTCTTTAAACTTGTCAAAGAATTTAGATTTCTTCCTGAGGAAATATATCCATGTATTCCTCAAGAAGTCATCTATAAATGAGACATAGTACAAAAATTCTCCTAGTGATGGAACTAACGTAGGTCCAAACACATCACTAAGCACCAACTATAAAATTCTTGCTGCCCTTATTGCACCAAAGGGGAACCTTACCTAATTATGCTTCCCATTCACACAATGTTCATAGAAATCAAAATCCAGAGAGTAGTTAGATATACCTTAAACCATACATTTACCATGTAGTAGTCAAAGGCCCTTCTCTCTAATATGCCCTAGTGTTTGATGCCACACCATAGCCTTTTCTCTAGAGATTGTAGGAGTTTTTTCTTCTTCAATTTCAATATCAGGAACAACAAAAATATTAAAACCATCACTAATAATGCTTCCTTGCAGCTTATACAGAGTTCCAAACTGAACTCCCTTTGGCAACACCATTGCTCCTCGAACCATCCTGCAGGTTTCTTTCTCAAACACCATTTTTACCCCTGAATCATCCATTTTTCTTACATAAATCAAATTTCTAGCCAATCTTGGGATGTGCAGAACACCAAGGAGTGTTCTAATCCTTCCAATAATTAGCTTCAACTTGAATTTTCCTCATCCTATGATTTTGGTTGTCGATTAATCACCTAGGAAAACATCACCTCTATCATACCTTTCATACTCACAAAACCACTCCCTGTGAGGAGTCATATGAAAGGATGCACCTGAATATTTGAAAAACCATGCCTCATGATATACATGTGTGCTTGAAGAATCCAAGTACATATCCCCCCCTTCATCCACATAGGTTTTTACTTTTGTAGAAGGAGCATCACCAGATATGTTCCCTCTCTCAACACTTTTTGATCTACATTAATTATTGTAATGCCCTTCCTTTTCACATCTCCAACATATCTTTACAATTTTTTCGGGAGATTTAGATATTCCCTTAGATTTATATATCCCATTTGAGGACCTAGATCTATTTCTTTCTTGGGAGTGTCATCTTGCATATAATGCATCAGTGCTATGTCCTTCCATGATTTTTCGTCTCATCTCCTTTGACAACAAGGATGAGACCACATCATCGAAACTTAAAGTAGTTGTATTACTAACTATGGCCACAACCAGACTATCCCATGAGTCTGGTAAAGAGCACAATAAGTTGTTACAATCATCTTCATCATAAATCTTAATATCAGCATATAATAGTTGACTTTATGCAATATTGAAGGCATTCAAATGCTCTATCACTGAGTCTCCATCATTCTTCCTTAGGTTGTATAACTTATTCTGAAGGAACAATTTGTTCACTAGTAACTTTGACTTATAAAAAGCTTCTAAATTATCTCATAATGCCTTGAATGTAGCTTCCCCTGACACATTTAGTAAAACTGAATCTGAGAGACACAACCAGATTGTGCTCTTTGCCTTCCGATCCAACTTTTTCTAGTCTTATGATGACGTTCATGTAGGTCCAGTACCTAGATCCACAACAATCCATTGATATTTTTGCACCAACAAATATTCCCTCATGTGCTTCCACAACTTAGAAAAATTTCCTATTAAATTTCTTTATCTCTATTTTCGAACTACTCGTCATTTATTTTCACCTAAAGAATCAATACCACAGATCTCCCACTGTAATAAGGTTTATCACGGACTTGAGCCAAACCCTTAGCCACAAAGGCATCCCACTGAAGCCAATAAAATCTCTGATACCAAATGTAGATTTTAACCTTGTACAATAAATTACTGCAAACATATTCTTAATAAAAACATAAATGATACAATGGCACACACACACATTACACAAAGATTTTTACCCTGGAAACCAAAAATGGGAAAACAAGGAACATGTTTAGAGTTGCACCTCTAATCTTCTTTATTAATAATCTTCTTTATTAATAATCTTCTTCATTGTTTACAGTACAATATACATATAGGATCCCACGACATCCAAACCCCTAATATATTGACCTGTATTAGTTAACAACCTTAATTCAAAGTAACCAGAATTAGAAAAGCATCGATGAAAACCATGTGTCAAACCACCGCCAAAAGCAAACACAAAAAAACGGCCAATTTTTTTTTTCCAGGGGTTACGGCTCCCGAACCCCCTTACAAGCCCCCCCCTCCTTGCTCCCATATCAATGTACATTACATGGGATCAATCTTGCAAATAATATAACACATACCCAACAAGTTGATTACCTAGTCTCATACTCCCTTATTCTAGATCCATGGACATTTTGTGTCCACCTCAGAGTAATCATGGAGGAGCATACCTATTCTAGCAATTGCACTCATTGCAAGATTTTGGAATTGTGTTGGGTTATAACGTCTCTTGGAAATTAAATTGACACCTTGCATAGAGAAATCACTCACCTTAATTAGAGTGCTGGCAATCATATTAAATACCAAACAATTTGAAATGCAT
Organism: Picea glauca; assembly: GCA_000966675.3. Taxonomy (NCBI): domain Eukaryota; kingdom Viridiplantae; phylum Streptophyta; class Pinopsida; order Pinales; family Pinaceae; genus Picea; species Picea glauca. The sequence goes on along the minus strand of JZKD02S1825308.1, from coordinate 161,663 downwards.
AAATGGAGGTGAAGATCAAATCTCAATGTTGGTAGATGGAAAAATTGGCTTCAAACTTGAAGTCACATGCATTATATTTGTATAATGGGACTTGTTTGTAGTGCACAATTTGGAATAGACTAGACTACAGACTCATTTGGCTCTGTGAAGGAGACCCCTTTGGAGGAAGAAGCAACTATACAATAACCCTTTGTTGAACAAGCAATGGAAGAAATAGAGCAACTTGTGACAAGAGCTCAAGAGGCCATTGAAGAAAAAATGAAAGAATCCCACATTGGGCACAATTTCACCTAAAATGCATAGGTTTATATGTATTGTAAAGATATCATTTAGTCTAGATAGATTGTTCATGTTTATAACTGTAGGAGTTTTAAGAAGCAAGCCAATAGTAGCAAAATTTCCTTCCTTGCATGATTTCTTTTAACAATCCTAAAAATTTTGGATTCCTCGCTGCACTCTCACAAACCTTTTGTAACTCTTCATTGAATGATTTGATTGCAATTTTGTATATATCATTATAAACGTTTTTAATATTAAACGAAATACCTTAATTATAAATATTATAGTACAAGGAGGTGGTCAACCCTAATTTAGACAATTAAAAGTACCACTCAATTTTGAGAATTGCAAAGAAGAAAATCAACATTGCTAAAATAAGAACAAACTCTCACGAGCTACATAGTGAAACTGAGCGTTGGACAATTCCCAGAACACCGTGGGATGAAAGAATCTGCCATCTTTGTGACACTAAGAGGGTTGAAGATGGAAAACACTTCTTCTTAGATTGCCCTACCTATTCCAAAATTAGATCCCAATTTAAAAATATTTTCCACAATACAAAGCTTCCTAACGTCCTAATTCATCAAAACTATGGTGATCTTGGAACGCTTCCCTCAATGCTTTTTTAGCACCAAAAAACAATTTTAAAGAAATAGAAGTGATCTCTTACCTTATTAAGGTCCAATAGACCAATTGATCTCAATCAACGTTAATAATCATCATCATCATAAAATTATTAAATATAAATAATCAATTATAATTAAATTTATATAAAATAAAATAAAATAAAATCATAATACACAAATCTAAAATGGTCAAATTTACACATATATATTAAAATTATAATATGCATCACATAAATACATTTATATTTAATCAAAATAGCTTACACATACTGCATAAATATAAATGTTTTAAAAAATATCAAATTTACACATCATCATTTAAATACACCACATTTAACACAAATATCTAAGTTATAAAATGCATTATCACCAACTACATAATGAAAGTGAGCGTTGGACAATTCCCAAAACATCGTGGTATGAAAGAATATGCCATTTTTGTGGCACTAAGAGGGTTGAAGATGAAAAGCACTTCCTCTTAGATTGCCCTGCCTATTTTCAAATTAGATCCCAATTTAAAAACATTTTCCACAATACAGACCTTCCTAATGTCCTAAATCATCAAAACTATGGTGATCTTGGAACGCTTCCCTCAATGTTTTTTTAGCACATAAATACAATTTTAAAGAAATCGAAGTAATCTCTTACCTTATTAAGATCCAATAGATCAATTGATCTCAATAAATGTTAATCATCATCATCATTATAAAATTATTAAATATAAATAATCAATTATAATTAAATTTCTTAAATTTATACATTATAAAATAAAATCATAATACACAAATCTAAAAAAATCAAATTTACAAATATATATTAAAATTATAAAATACATCACATAAATACATTTATATTTAATCAAAATAACTTACACATACCACATAAATATAAATATAAAGGTTTTAAAAAATATCAAATTTACACATATCATCATTTAAATACAACACATTTAACACAAATATCCAAGTTATAATTTAAATACAACACATTTGAGACACTATCACATAAGTTATAAAATGCACTATCACATAAGTATAAATATCTACAAACATTTACACGAAAATGATGTGATCAAATACACATCAAATGCTAAACAATGAGAACACATTTATATAAAAATAGATACATTATAAAATATAAATACAAAATGCAAAACACATTCAACACAAATAGATCAAATG
>JZKD02S1825308.1:130802-159567 GCA_000966675.3 Picea glauca | reverse complement strand
TCAGATTTGCATATATGTCTATGGCTGTATAATTAATTTACTTTTCTCGCTCCTTCGTTAAGTTTCCCAATGGTCATTTAATGCATGCAAATAAAAACTCAACCATAGTCATTTCGAAAAATCCTGACGGATCAGACTACATCCCAATTTTTCATATCCTTGTGCAAGGGTGGCTTGCTTTTGTATTTAATAGAGTGGGTAAGATTTAGTTGTGGGGATCCTCGCCCTTAACACTAAGAAAATGGAGCCCATGCTTTGGCCCTAATTCAGAGAGGTCATCTTTACATCTGGTTTGGGTGAAACTCTTGAATCTGCAAATAGACTTATGGTCAATATATGTTTTTAGAGCTATAGGGAATAGCAGTGGCACCTTTATGGATGCACATACCAGTTTTTAAAATTCAAACTCATGCTCGTTAGCTCACATCTTTGTAGCAATGGACTTGAGAGAGGGGTTGTAAAAGGATGGTGTTATTGAGATCGAAGACATGCAATATTCTAATATCATGTTAAAATTTGAGGTGCCTAGAACCATGACAAAATTCAATCCTCAAATAAGACCACAGAGTTGGAACATAGATGTTTTCATCCCTAAGATGAATTTGATTTCTCTAAAAACCCCTTTCAACCTTTCAAATCTGCAACAACAAATAATCATAGGCAACATACATTATGTAAATATTGCATATACATAATGGTTAAAACATTTTAGTAGCCGTTAGGGAAAGATCTAACCCACAAATCAGATCTGGAAATTACATTAGCAATTTGCACCTAAATCAACAATAAAATAAAATATGAAAGTACACATTAATTCAACGAAGTTGTTCATTACATCACCATAATTAATTGGCAACAAATTCATCCAAAAATCATATACATTTCTTTCTATTTCACATGGAAGATGATTATATTACAACAAATCGGCTTATCCCAAGCTGCAAATGCAAAACCTTTCAACTCATCCCAAGAAAATCTTTATGTCACAACAATTCAACATATCCCAAGGTAGAAATGAAAAACCCTTTCAGCTTATCCCAAGCAAATCTTCTCACAAAAAACATGTCTAACCCTACCTATGGAAAAACATGCAAATCACTAGTAACATAAACCCTAACTTGACTTCACTCTCCAAAAGCTACATCAACACTAATAAAGAACTACTCAACAAAATTTATTAATAAAGTGAAGCTCACTCGCCTTTTATAGACTAAGGGAGAGGGAGATTACAAGTAACCTAGATTAGATTCAACAAGAAAATCCCACAAGTGGAGCACTCCTCCAAGCAAAGGTGTCCTCATGCTAAGTGATCATCCTCAAATTGTTCATCCAAGGTTAGCTAGGTATAAATCCACATGCCAAGTTATCTAACCACTCCAAGCATGAAACCCTAAGTATCCCACTTAGGTGGTACACTCGCCAATTCCATGTTAATAAAGTAGGTGGTTTTATAACTGATCATGTCCAACTCAATTCTCCAAGCAAAAATCCAAGTTGGGTGTCCCACATGTGCCAACTCATCCATTCCAAATATTTTCATGCAACATGTGTGCCCTCATATAAATCATCTCCATGCAAGTGCGCCCTATTTTCCCATGTGTCAAACATAGATGGAAAGGGATGATAAGATAAAATGCCCATTGTTAAGACTCTCTCATGAAGTGCTTTCCCTCCAAGCAAAGTGCTTCTTACACAATAAGTGATCATATAGATGAAGGAGAATGGAAAACAAATTTGGAGCAGCCAAAACTAACAAGAAACTCTCTCAACTTTTGAACAGAATAAGGGAGTAATACTAAGAAATCTCCAAACCCTAACAACAAGAAAAGATGCAAGCTCATGTAAATCAACAAGAAGAGAAAAATCAAGAATACAAACTAGAAAAAAATTCATACACACACACACACACAAATTCCTAGAGATGGATATCAATATGATGCAGAGGGGTGGAAAATTTTCAAACTCATCCAATTAGGAGGATGCTAAAGATGGAGATCTAGTTGTGGGAGAAATCTCATATCCTGAAGAAAATAAAGAATATTAAACTTAATGAAAACTAGGACAAAGAGGGTGTAGAATATCGAGGAGAGGTTTATGAGTTGGTTATTCCAATAAAAATCTCATGCCAATAGTGATCCCTCTAGCAAAAATATCCTACAAATATGCACAATCTAATTAATTATCTGAAGAGGTTGAAGACTAGGGAATAACATTGTGAATAAGGAATGTGCAATCAACGTAGCTTCTTAGCTCAACATTTGAAAAATTTCTCCTTATGTCTTCGAAGGAGAACCTGAAGACTCTAAAGAAGCTAGGACACAAAATCCAAAAGGAAGTCCATGAAGATGATGAAATAGAAACAAACAAGGTTTTAGGGACTCATTCAACCTTTTCACAAGTATATGTAACTAGTTCCAAATAAAAATAAGGTAAACAATCGACGTAGTTTTATTAGGAGGTTTAGATAAGAGAAAAAATCTTCTGCAAGTACTTGAGTAGAAAGACCAATTTTAGCTCATTTGCAAGAAACTAAGCTTGCCATTGAGTCATCTGGAGAGTCAAAAATAATGTTTTGGAGAGATTCTTATGAGGATGGTTAAAAAGGACATGTGATTCTCAAGGGTTCTAGCCACCCCGTGGTATTAAAAAATCTTAGCTATGTATTAGGAGTTGATTGTTGATCCTTAGATCACCCTTTGTTTTATGATGATCTAGACCAGTTAAAAAGTATAGATAACCAACATTTACACCCCAAATAGTTGTTAAGAGAAAATATGTTGGGATTCAATCTTCGATCATGCATCAGTTTCCCCCATCTATTAACAAGGTACTGTGTTGCAATTTTAACCTAATCCTTGGTCAAAAATTTAAAAAAGTTGTTCAATATCAAGTGACCCTTTAAGGGAAATTTTAGAGGTTATTATTGATTTCTAGAATTTAATTGACATAAATCCTTGGGAAGGGGGGTTCACGGGGACTAATAAAAGGGTGGGCCCTAGATTCATAGCAAAGAGACTAGACAGGTTTCTTGGTCAAAATTATTTCTTGGATGGTGACTTGTCTCTTTCCTTAGGGATCCCCCTAATGTAGCCTCATATCATAAGCCTATTATTTTAGAAGTTACCAACCCTCAAAACTTGAGCAACCTTTCATATTTAACCCCTATTGGTTTGATTGTGAGAGTTTTGAAGATTTGGTTTTTCCCTTTGGTCAACTCCTCTTTCAATGTTTGGTTGATTATCTTATTTATGGGAGCATAAAATGAAAAGGTATAAATTGTAAATCAAATCTTGGGTTGAACTGAATGTCCTTCACCTGCAAAAAATAGAAGACATGGAAAATCACCTTGAGGAAACCCAAATTAGAATTGTGGAAGAAGGTTATTTAGATGACCCTATAAAGAATGATAGGGACATTTCTTAACACCTTAATAAATCTTATCATGAAGAGGAATATTATTTAAGGATGAATTCCAAAAGTTTGTGGCTTGGGAACTATTAGGAAAGGATGCTCTCTATCCCATTACTCGTACATTTTTATGGCCAAGGCGTTGGGATGAAGGTTGGAAGTTGAAAGATAGTGGATTTATTCCAATAGTTGAGATAGAAAGAGGGGAAAATACTCTTAATCCACTCCCATATTATGAATGATACTTTGATTTTGGGTAGTACCTCCATCTAGAATATTTAAACATATCTCGAACTTCTATTGGCTACCCTAAGGAGGGAAAGTCAGTGATAGAAAATACAAAATATATGGATGAGATTTGGATATGATTACTCCTAGTCAATTTTTTTTGATTTTGGATATTTAAGTAGAATATAATTGCATTTATTTTCATTATTTGAGCATCCCCTTGTTACTTGGAAAACTCATTGGAAGGGTGGAAAACCATTCTATACAATACAAGAAGAAATATTGCAAGATAGTGTTCTCAGTTGATGAACCTACAAGCTAAAAGATTATAATCATGGTTGTATTATCGTTTCTTCTAGTGTACTTGTGTTTATTTTGAAAACCTCTTTTGGGCTCTTAAATTAGATGGACAAACTTATCAGGTCCTTCATCTGTAAAGGAGGATGATAATCAATAAGGAAAATATTTCTTAGGTTTCATGGAAAATTAAACTTCAATCTTGGCCAGGAGAATTAGGGATAAAAGACCCAAGTCTAATGAAATACCTTTGGGGAAAAAAATCCTCTGGAATCTGATAAATGAAGAATCCTCATGGTGGAAGTAGATTGTGAAAAAGAAATTTATGGATAGATGTAGAAACATTTATTCCTAGATAGACGTAGAAAAAAAGGAGGCTCCCAAGTTTAGAAAGCAATTAAACAATCCTCTTAGTCCTAAAGGAATGATGTTGAATCTGAATTCAGGAAGACAATATATTGGCAAGGCACTAAGAGAAAGAATAGACCTTCAAAATATAAGGCAATGGTTATCCTCCAAAAACATTTATACTCTAGTTGACTTATTGGTATGGTGAGAAGGAGCTTTGTCTTGTTGGTTCAAATGGAAAACCCCTTTTTCCAACAAGATTTACATATGCAATATAAAAGTATAATTTCAGCTCTAATGGAATCTAAACTTCAATCAAATCTAGAAGATCAACTTCTTTGGAAAAGTTCAAATGGATCATACTAAGTGAAAGAAGAACATGCCATTGTACAAAAAATGGAGAATAGAATCAATATTTATGGATAAAATTTAATGCTAATATGATTAAAGGTGTCATTCCCAAAAGTAAATTCCCTTTTTAATTGGAAAAATTCTCTCAAAAGATTATTAATGGACATCTAGACTTGTATTATGTAAACAACATGAAGATATCAACTTACAATTATAACTTTAATGTAAATACACTAAAGAAATTGTCGATGTTTAGATTGGTAAAGATCCAAACAACAACCTCACGAGGATAAAATCCCCCTATGTTTTTATAGAGGTGGTACTCCTCTGTCATAATCTGAAATATGTATCTTGATGCTCTTCGATTGGGGAGAATGCTAAACATTAAACCCCAAGTCTTATTTCTTAGTTTTATATGGAATGGTTCTTGATAACCAAATCTGATCTGTATATGCAACAAGTAACATATTAACAATAAAAATATTGAAGAAAGGCTTCAATACCAGCATAAATATATTTTCAACATCATTTATACAAACCTCTAAATCACATGCAAGTAGAGGATACATCCATATATTCTCACAAGAAAAAGGATGGAGTGGTTTTGATCATTTCAGAGAAATTTAAATGAGTTATGTGCATTCAAAATTGAAAAGAATTTAATAGGCACACTCCAAAAATATCACACTTGGAAATCCAAAGATCTGAGAAATCATTAAAGCTATTCCCCAAAATAGTTTTATGTGGAGTTTATTAAATGAAAGATATTTTTCATTACAAAACATTCAGTAAACCAATTGACTAGTGCTTCAGAAACAAAGCTTGTCAAACACAAGGACTAAATCTCCATGAATAAAATAGATAATCATGGCTTACAGTTAGCAGTCACATATATGGTTGTAAATACTCTATGATCTTATAGAGAATAAGTCTTGGAAGAATACAAGAAAGACACTCAAAACTCAACCTTATGCTCGATTCAGAACTACAAGCATAAAGCCTTGAGAAAGATAGTGTAGAAGAAGAAGAAGAAGAATATGGAGATATTTATTTGCTTATTAGAAGCTTGGATTCATATTGACAGTTGTACCTTTCTATTCTAATCTTCTGATTTCCCTCTAACCCTTTCTTTGATGGTGCTCTATCCCTTTTAAATTTGCTTCCAATGCTTCTCGAAGTAGTTAGGGTTATGGTCTTTCTAAGAACTTCCACATGCTTTTCTTCTTGGAATAAACACTTTAATTAATGATTTATTGAAGCCTCATTAGTGACTTTATGTAATTGAAATTTTGTCTTTAATAAAAGTTTTTAAATAAACTTTTATTTCCCAATTTTTAAACTGGATTCCTTTTAAAAGGTGGATTGTGTTTTTTTTTTTGAGCATGATATTTGATTTATGAGCCATGGAAACCATCATAGAATAAATATTCATCATTCTATCCTTCCATTGAGTCCTCTTGAGCACAATTTGGAGGTATGGATCTCAAGTTATAAGCTCGGGAAGTTGAGGTTCTAAGAAAATCTATCAGCAAACCATGAAAACATAGTTGACTATTCTTTTAATTTTTGGGAGAATTATGGCCAGTTTCACCTCTTGAAACCTATTATATTGTCTTCCTTGCCAAATTACCTTTCCAACTAGGTATATTTTTTCCAAAATCGATGCCTGAATCTCGAGTTATGACCTCCAGAAGTTTGTTGCTCAACAGTCGTCCATCAAACTCATGGATTAATCTTGGCCTTTGCTATAAATTCGTCTTCTTAAAATACTCCATCCCACATGCATTGTGGTAATGATTTTTTAAGTTTTTATATAGTAAAATATTCCATAGTATTAATCTAAAACAAAAGGATACTATGGAGATCAACCCTTGGGAAATTCATGACTTTAATAAAATTTTGATGGCCCACTTGCCCAATCAACACCCAGTCAATACTGAGTCATTGAACAGTCAGTGCCATGTGTTTGAACATGATTAGATGCCATGTGTCTCAGGATAAGAGGTCGCCATGTGTCTAGGTATCATTAGTAGTCATTTTTGCACATGTCTTGATTTGATTGGTTGAAATATGTCTTGGAATTAACTTAGGAAATAAGTTAAGGGGGGTGATGAGAGTACAAGAAGAGAGGGGAGTAATGGCAGGTTGGTGGAGAAGAGATAATTGGATGAGTAGGAGACGGACTGGAGGTAGGTGAGGTCGTGGGGATGGAGAGATAAGGAGAGAGAATTGGATGAGTAGGAGAGGGATCGGAGGTAGGTGAGGTCAAAAGGATGGAGAGATAAGGAGGTTGCATATGAACCCATGGAGGAGAAAGGAATATGGAGTGAGGGGGATAAGAAAATAGTTTAAGCATGGGATCAGGTTCAAGAGCGAGGAGAGAGAAGTGAGGGGGATAGAAGAGAGGAGGAGATAGAAATATTTTCTAAGTATGGGAGAAATGGGAAAGGGGAAGGGATGAGTGAGAAAAATTCTAAGTGTGGGAGAGTGGGGTGAGTTGAAGTGAGAGCGTAAAGGGTGTGGAAAAACTTCAAAAAATTCCAAGTATGGAGAATGGGGATGAGAGAGGAAGAAGAAAAAAATGTAAATAAAACCAAGTATGGAAGAGTGGTAGAGTAGAGTATAATAATACATAAGACGTATGAGTGGAATAAGACATAAGACTAAGTCTTAGAGTAAAAATCATAAGAATTAGACTTAGTATGGTAGAGTAAAACTAAGCAACGAAAATGAGTACCATGACAGAAACTGGTTGTGTTGTGCATGAAGAAGTGATCTTTTGGGAAAAAAAAACGTGGATATCTTGAGCATACGAACTCGGATTTTGAATACAAAAAATGTGTGATGAAGCTAACACTAAGGGATATTCCATGAGATTATGATTGTTCAAAATTTATTTATTCTAATATCAAATTTGTTATTACTCCGAAGAGCGAAAAATAGAGGTGACCAAATTTTCGATCAACAAAAGTGAGGCCTTCTTTCTTATTGGAAACATGAACATAATTGACACAAGGAAACAATCAAGTTGGGTGACAACATTCAATTTATTATATAGAGAATACCAAAGATTGGTATTCTGGAAGGTTGGGATCTCCTGAAATTATTGCTTCTTTAAGAAGAAGAAACCTCTAGTCATAGTGAAAAGTTTCAGTAATTACTCTATAAAGATAAGTCTTATTTCAAATTATTCAGGAGACAAATAAATATTGCACTTGGATGAAAATGAGAGATTGGTTGAAGAATTGGGACTTGTTGGAATGAGAAGAAATCCCTTCAAAAGAATTCTTTACCTCTTCTAAGTTCATGTGTCAGGCACACTCTGAGCCCTGAAATCATAATATAAAGCAATGGGTAGAGGGGAAAAAGTACATCCTATTTTTTGATTGATCTACCCAAGAGGAAGCTTGGCATCGAAGGATCTCATTCCCTGATTTTTGACCCAGGTGGTTGCAGGGGAGCATATTTTTTGTGGATCATAGGAAGAGCAACAAACAAACAAGTAGAAGCACCAACGGTGTTGAAGGGACCTACACATAGTGAGAAATCTTACATGAGATCCTATTGTTCACATTGGATATTCATCATTGATAATATCATCGATGAGGAAATACTCTACTCCAAGAAACTTCATAATCAACCAAATTGTGGAAGCAATCTATACAATAGTGCGCCTACTCAACAAAAGTTCTAGTATGAGAAACAACACACTTGAAAGTGTAGATTAATAGGAGACCACAAGAAAATCATCTCAAAATATTTGGTTGTTATGTGTATGGAATGTGCACATGCACCAAAGAAGAAAAGAATATGCCAAAAGACAAAAGGGAATGCATCTTCGTAGGTTAAAGTGAAGAATCCAAGTCATATAGGTTGTTTGATTTATAAAAGAAAGGAAAAAGAGATTATGTCTTTGATAGAGACCATAAACCAGAAGAATTAGATGATGTTGTCTCATAGATGGAGAAATAATTAACAGTGAAGAGGTCCCATAAGGAAATGATGGAAATTCAAAATGTGAAGAGTGTTGTTGATGAGGAGGCTAGTATTGACAAAGCAAGTAGTAGCAAATCTTCTCTACGGTTCAAGAAAATATTAATATGGTATCTACAAACAATGAGGGATTCAAAGCTATAGTAACTACCTTAGATTAGAGAAGGAAAGAGAGGTCAAGGAGGTTGCAACAATCAACTTCTCATCAAGTGAATGTTTCTTTTATGACAATAGTTTTGAATTCCCATTAGCATACTTAATTTGAAGGAACAAAGTAGAATATATCAATTATTACAGACTTTGAAAGAATATCGATCAAGAGAATTTTGAGTGATTTCAACCTACAACAAACTCAGTCCATCCCTCTCTTTTTTTAGTATCAAAGTGTTATCCAAATCTCAAATAATCTTGTGTTTCGTTCCAGGACCAAGAACTTTGAGATGCATCAACACCACATTAAATATCTAGTGCAGGAAAAGGAGATAGAATTGATTTGTTACAAGTCTCAAGTTTAGCTAGCAGATGATTTCATTGAGGCATTAAACAAGTTTGAAAGGTTTAGAGAGATGCTTGGTGTGAAAGGAAAGAAAATTGGTCATCGGGGGAGGGGGTATTATGAGTTAATTCCCATTTTAGAAGACAATTTAGGAAATTAGTTAAGTGAATCTAGTGCATGCAATCTTGATGAAATGATAATGTATAGAGTTTGAATTAATTACAATTACTTAGGATAAAATTATATATATGAAAATTGTTGGATTACTGAGAGGGGGGGTGAATCAGTAATAGAGAAATCTAATCATTTTTAACCATATAATGCAAGTGTTATATCAATGTAGCATTATCATACAATATTTGCAAAGTAAATAAACAATGAAAAAATGAACAATCATACACATACACAGTACACCACTGTTTTTACGTGGAAACCCAAAGCGGGAGAAAATCACAGAATGCTTTTTCTTATATGTATTGAATAATTATATTCATTGGAAGCACCAACTTCCTTTGTTTTCCAACTGCAACTGGAAGGAGGCTACAACTTGAGGGAAGCTCCAAATCCCCAATTCTCTTGCTACAACCAGAAGGAGGCTACAACCCCCTATGTTCTCCGGCTACAACCAGAAGGTGGATACAATCACTTGTCCTTGCCCCATCCAACCTCCCTGATGTATAAGTATAATGATGGAACCCCCATCACACTATCACTTTGAGATATACTATTGTAAACCTGTACCAATCAACCTACACCAAACAACCTATACCAATAACCTGAACCATGCATCAACCTGTACCTCAACCTGTAATCAACCTATACCATAAACAAGTGCATCAAACATGCACCAACTTGTACCTCAACTTGCAAACCTTCCTTAACTTTAACAACAAGAGACTAGCATTTTCATATGACTAGTTTTGGATTAGTCAACAACCTTAACTTGAAATAATCATAACTATGTACTTGTAATGAATAAATATCTGAAAATAGTACACAATGTTCTTCAATGTGTTTTGTGTAATTCCTCCAGGTGTCACTACTTGGAACCTCTCAGAAAAGGAGTTATAGCAAAAATTCCATACCTTGTTGAATTCTGGCTTATTCTAGAGAGCGAACTTGTAGAGCATGCCCCACACAGAATATTTGTTGTATGGATCTAAATTTTTTACAAAGAATACTACAGAATCTACTCTAATCAACACATTTGGTCTTACTGAATTTGGATCTGTTATGAAGAAGTTATGACATTTTTACCCGAAACACCCATTTTAGACTAGTTTCAGGACTAGCCACAAACCCTATTTTCCACGGAGTGTAAATCCAAAAATACAACGACCCACAAGATGAAATTCGTACCACAACTACTTGTATATGTTTCCTCAATGGCCTCCCAATTTCACAGTCCGAATTATACTAGAAAAAAAAGTTATTGCGAAAATGGTGAGATGACCTGTAAATAACATACCTTAGAAAGCATCATCAAAAGAATTTATCCTCCCTTGAATTCCGGCCTTCTTTACTTCACCTTTCCTCTGAAATTAGGCTTAGATATCCTTTGGTTACCTCAATCACCTATAGATATTCAAGATTCTCAAGTATAATTAAAATGAGAGAACCTTGCCTCTTATTTATACTCTCCAAGTAGCTTCCTTAGAAGCATCTTCTAGGCCACTTTGTCCACATAGCCACTTTGTCCACATAGTCACCTATGTCCAATTTTGCTGAATTTGCCACTTGTCCATGTATCCAATAGACACTTGGCCACTTAACCCATTTTCCTCATTTTAGGGTTAACCTTCTTATAACCACTTTCCATAATTAGAAAGTTATCTATTTACTTTATTATTTAAATAATCCTCCTTGACTTTGTCACTTCACTTTATTATTTAAATAATCCTCTTTGATTTTGTCACTTCACTTTATTATTTAAATAATCCTCTTTNNNTTTGTCACTTCACTTTATTATTTAAATAATCCTCTTTGATTTTGTCACTTCACTTTATTATTTAAATAATCCTCTTTGACTTTGTCACTTCACTTTATTAATTAAATAATTTCTTCTTTGCAAGCACTTTGACTTCTTTGACCTTTTGGGGTTTCAAGTCAATCATATGAGGGTCCTTCAACTTCGTAAGGCCATAAATCTCAAACCGTGAGGAGTTATGTGACGTTCCACATACCACCGGAAATGGAATGACATGTACTATCCATCTAGAATAGTCTTACCTGCAAATATATCAAAACTCATACCATTATACATCAAACAAACTTGTGTCCATTACCCAAACCTTTGTGCTATCGGAATTCGCTACCAGACTTTCTTCAAGGGTTGACATCAATGACAACCAACCCAATTAATCAACAAAAATTAGTTAAAAACACATGTGCTAAAATTATGAAAGGTTTGATAAGTTTGGATAAATATTAGGTAAGATTGTAATGAGCAATAAAGATACTATTTTGGTTCTCATGTGAGACGCGTTATATTATTTAGTCTATTCAAGCTTAGTCATAATATTTGATTATAAATATGGATCAATGGGCAATACAAAGATAGATAGATCAAAAAATTTAAAACATTTATGGTGTGTGCTCTCTCTTTCATCTATTAAAATATTTGTTTTAATGACCGCAATATTTATGCAAAGATTGTTGTAGAAAATCAATGATGTTTAGCTTTTTTCATGAGAGAGACACTATGTCTCTGATCCTCCATGCTTAGGCCACCCTATTGGACAAAAACTACTTGGATGATTACATTTTTTGTTTTTTGTGCTCCTAGTAGTGAGGGGCACCAATGACCAGGAGATAATCTAGATTTGGGATACCCTGAGGGGATTCTCATCCCTAGTCAACAAGACTAGTGCGTAGTTGCAAACTCTAAACCTGGGACATGGCTTGTCCTTACAATAGGAAATGCTTTACATCCAAACAATAGCAGTAGGAAACTTCCTTGAGATGTGAGAGACCATGGATGGACAATATTATATCATGAGTTTTTTCTCTTCAACCTCATATGCTAGGAGATATACAATTATGGAGATAGAAGATAGATTTTACTCCTCTTTAGGCGACAGGTCCAGTGGGATTTAAGGCTTCCCCTCATCTAGAGCATCCCTTGAGAGAATTTTGGGCATATTTGGCATTTGGTCGTTCATCATTCCATGTACTAAATATTTTCCAACAACATCTTTTTTCTAGATATTAGAGTTTAGATCTTAGATTAGATCTTCTTTTGGTATTTATATAGGAGTGGCCCTTGAACTCCTACAATTTATTGATACTATTGTACTTAGTGTTCCCATGGACTTATTTGCGATTATTTGTTGGACTTCTCAAGAATACTACATGTTTGATTGAGATATTCTTCAAATTTGTTTTCTTATTGATGGTATTAGGCCTTTTGAATCTACTCTGATGGGTTAGCAAACACAACTAATTCTTTATTTATCTTCTACAAGAAGAAAAAATAGATTTAAAAAGCAGTGAAAATAAGGTTATAAGTTTTCAATACATCCAAGGAGACAATTTAACAAGATAAAACTTGTTTTCCGAGTGACCAAATTTTAGGAATCATGTGTCCATCATCCTTTTTGTGTTTTAGAATAATCCTTCTATGTTTTATTTGGATGATTGTTTCTCTCATCTATTGTTCAAGTGTGATGACTAGTTATTTCATTCCTACATTTCTCCCCCTCGGCTGGAACTGTAGAACTCATTGCTATAAAAGAAGAAGGGATCAATCCATCTCCCTTCAATCTAATCATGTGCGGGGGAAGGCTCATGGAATTGGATCAACCCAAAAATACCCATTTTGACCACTCTCAAGTGGGCCAATTCAAGGAGCACTACCTAAGCATGGGAAGGGGAGGGGAACATAAACTCACGGGTGGGATGCTGACACCTTTGTCTGGCGCGAGAAACCATCTAAATATTTGGAGGGATTAATCCTGCATGAATCTAATATCTAATGTGCAAACCAAACGATCAAATAGTTACCTTATTCTTCAAGTTGACATTTAATCTCTACAGTAGTTGGAATTACTTTTAACAACATGATGATGCAGTAAACCATTCTAATACTAGCTACTATGATTTGTACAAAACATTGTATTTTAAATAAGTGGGTCAAGATATCAAAGACGTGGAGTGTTCTTCCCATTATTTGAGATGGTTCCACAAGGTATGATATTCATGCTGCTTGGGAGACCCTTCAAAACATGGTTTTAGTTTTAAATAGTGAATTCATTCCTAAAACCTGGATTTAGTTTTTGAAAAATAGAAACTTATTAATTTTCAAGGATAGCCACATTGTTTCTTCAATATTTTTAAAATGAGGTCTATACCTTGTTAGGCTTCAACCAATATATGTAATTGATGTTGCAACTGCAGTTATTGTGGCTTTGAAAGATGATGGCACAAGCAACGAAATGACTTGTGAGCTGGGGGTCCATGTGTGTTCCATAGAACAACTGATATTATTTTAATTTCTAAATGATTTGGTCTTTAACAATTATACTGTTACAATTTTGTTCATAAAAATATCACTTGGCATAGTTTTCTGATCAACTGGAAAAATTCAAATTCTCTTCAGGTCTGCTTGGTGTTTAAAATGCTATGAGAAGAGTCTCCTTTTCAAAAAATTCATATCCCAATTCTACGATGCGTATAATTGAATAAACTATCCCATAAGGTGACTTATTAAATAAGGATAGGAATTTATGCTCCTTTTCACACATATATGTGAAATAATTATCAAATATGTCGCAACTTACTTCATCTCCAAGAGAGTTATTGTTGAACAAAGTCCATTTTCTACTTCCAACACCTGAGATCTTTAACCAGGAATATGTGGACTCACTTCTAGCTGATAATGTGGTATCTCAAGATGGTATGTGGCTCCCTTCAGTTTATATACTTCTTCCCAGTGTATAAAGAATATCAATAAAGCTTCTCAAGATGTCTTCTAATGTAATTTTTTGTTTTCATTTACCAACGTTAACATTTACAGACTTGAGAGTTGTTCCAAAGCTTCTCATCATGTCTTCTAATGTAGTTTTATGTTTTCATCTGTCAGCATTAACATTTATAGACTTGTTTTGAGTGAACTGCACATCGCTAGGAAACATATGAGTTTCAACCAAGATTTAAAGTGAATGTTACAATTTGAATGAAACACTTCTAAACTTTTTGAAATCCAATACACTATATGGGCATTGGATTATAATTTTTGAATATCATTGAAGTTTGTTTTAGGTGTATTTGCATTTCATAAATGTTATTTTTTGTATATTGAATGTTTTATTTACTTAATTTTTTAATTTATTAAATTTATAATATTTTTTTATAAGTTAGAAAACATTATATTACCTTCGAACAAATAATGAGATTATACAAATAAACTTATGGATTATGAGTTTCCATGATAGGAAACCAACCTTGATCTAGTCCAATTCAAAAAATAAACAGCCCCATGGAGTAAAAAAAGACAACATTTGAAGTTTAGAGGGTCTGTAGTCTCTATGAAAAAAAAAGAAATGAACAAAATTACATCATAGGAAACCAACCTTGATCTAGTCCAATTCAAAAAATAAACAGCCCCATGGAGTAAAAAAAAGACAACATTTGAAGTTTAAAGGGTCTGTAGTCTCTATGAAAAAAAAGAAATGAACAAAATTACATCACTCTTGAAGGCTTGATCTATGAAACTATAAGAGAA
The DNA here is from genome assembly GCA_000966675.3 of Picea glauca. NCBI lineage: Eukaryota > Viridiplantae > Streptophyta > Pinopsida > Pinales > Pinaceae > Picea > Picea glauca. The sequence goes on along the minus strand of JZKD02S1825308.1, from coordinate 144,724 downwards.
GATAATTAGAAGTAGTGAGGCCATGACTGAGCTTTGCTTGGCTCTGCAATTCGAACTAGTGAGGCCACGACTGAACTATCCGAAGTCAGAACAACGAGCTCCATCCCTTCTGAGGGCCTGTCTACCTGTCGATGAGATCCTCTTCCTCTTTAAGTATGAGCACGGATGTGTATGGACGACATGATGTTCACAGTGGTGCCAACGAGCCTTGGGAAGGAGGAATTCAAGTGTCGAGACCAAAACCAATAAAAACAAATGCTAAAACAAGTCGGGGGCACCGATCCATCGATAAAAATCTGTTTGTCTCGTGCCATGGTCATTTCATGATTACATTGCAAAGGGTACAGAATAATTGTCCTTGCAGTTGAAGTGTTTCGGGAGTTATTCCCCATCGCATCGGTGGAACCATGAACTAGACTCGCTAACCCTTTTGTGTGTTGCGGGATCCCACAATGGGACAATGGAGGATGCATAAGGCAATCTCCAAACGCCTTTTTGGATCTTTGAGCCACCAAGTGGCCTCACCTCCCTCCTCCCGATGTTTAATAATGATGACTTGCTTAATCCCTATCCAGAGATTAAATTTATAATTTAATATAAAATAAAAATGGATATTTTTATATTAAAAATTGGTTTTGGTTGAACCAAACCGTCTAGAAAAATAGCACAAACTATATAAAAGGAGCAGAAGGACTAGGATTTTTTGCAAATAAGAGAATGAACGAAACTAGACCTAATCCCAACCTCTTTTCTAGAACCAAGAGTAAAGTATCTACAATCTCATCAATAAAGGAAAAAACATATAGAAGCCTAAGCATAAGCCCATCAATAAAGGAAAAAGTATCTAGAAGCCCATAAACAAAGGGGAAATAAACCCCCCCACACCTTGACATCCCATCCAACTAGGGTTCATAAAGATTACCTCAATAAATAAAAAAGTTGTGCGGGGGAGTCCTTGCAATCTTTAATTGATTCATGCAATTAGAAAAATGGATTTCACCTTAAGTGAGTTCATTAGCTTGTATAGTGGGTAAAATTTTATTAGGATATTAGAAAATTTCTCATTTCTCATTTTTCAAAATTGTTTCATAGAGTTAATGCCTTTGCTTGATAATGTGTGATACAAATTCTTTATCTTTCATAATTCGACCACCTTTTCATAGAGTTAATACATTTGCTTGATAATGTGTGCTACAAATTCATAGTATAAATAATTTTATACCATCAACCATCAAATAAATATCATACCATATCATTTGTAATATAATATCGTTTACTAACTCAAGATGCCTTTATGGTTCTAAGTTAGACCTTCATGAGAATTGAACATTATCCAATGGTGAAAAACTCCTCACTTTATACCATTAGATCCAACCTCTTTGAACACATAAAATTTAACATTTAATATATGAAAAAAAAAAATTAAATTATATATAGATATATATAATTTTTTAAACATAATTAAAAAAATTATAAAACAAATACCAAAACAATCTTTTATTAATAATAACTTACATTAAAATAACTTACATGAAAAAATACAAAGAAACTCCTTAAAAATATGTACATTTATTGTAATACATTCATAACATTTTTAAAGATAAACATAAATTTTACATTAAAAACTCATTAAAAATATACATTAATTTTAATACATTCAAACATTTTTAAAATAAATATAATTTTTACATATTTGTATATGTAATATAATGATAGGTTATATCAAAAAAATGTAAAATATAAGTTATAAATAAATATATCATTATAATTAAATTAAGTATAAACAAATACTTATAAAAATTATTTTGTTTTAAACTTTTTATTATACATATTAAAAATACAATTTATAAAATATAATATTTAAATTTAAAGAGATTATCATTATATATATATATATATATAGGTAGGTAAAGATATGTTAAAACTTATTATTTAACATATATGACAATGGAGTTATTAATATGTTAGTATATGTGATTTATCATATATATATTCTATTTATTAAATATATATATTCTATTTTTTAATAAGACGTAAAATATTTGTATTTATATAAAAACTTTGTAAGTTTTGTTTTTTTTAAATAGAAGTTAGTTTTTTTTCTATTTAAAATATAGTTATGATTAGGTATTTGTTGTATAAGAAAAAGATAAACAACAATTCCAATCAAAATCACCAGCTTTTAAAGAGGAGATGTCATAATGATGTCAAATCTTAGCTAAATTATTGGATAATAAAGGAAGAAATGTGCATGATATTAAAAATATTAATCAAGTTAAATTTAAGGAAAATATTTGATGCAATAAAAAATTAGAGGATAAAAGAAAAAAATATACTATAAGGAGGTGGTTAACTCTAATATTGAAGATCAAAAGTATCTCTTTGTCTTGATTAGCGTAAGAGAATCAATATTGTTAAAATGAGAACTAATTCTCATGAGTTGCAAAGTGAAATTGGATGTTGGACAATTCCAAAACACCATGGCATGAAAGAATTTGTCAATTTCAAAATGTTTTTCACAATACTGACCTTCCTAACCTTCTAAGTCATAAAAACTATAGTGATCTTGGAATACTTATCCTAATGCTTAAATGGTTTATAATAAAAAAATTTAATGTACCTTTTTATTTTATATGATGATGATGATGATGATTAACGTCCACTAAGACTGAATTGGTCTATCAGACCTTAAGAGGGTAAGTGATTACTTGCGATTCTTTAGAATTTTGTGTTTGTGCTCGAAAAGCATTAAGAGAAGCTTTCCAAGATCACCATAGTTTTGTTGAGTTAAGAGGTTAAGAAGGTTGGTAGTGTGACAAATATTTTGAAAATGAGATCTAATCTGGGTGGGTATAGGCTGGACAATCTAAGAGAAAGTATTTTCATCTTCAACCTTCTTAGTGTCACAAAGGTGACACACTCTTTCATCCCATGGTTTTTTAGGAATCGACCAATGCCCAATGTCACTATGGAGCTCGTGAGTGCACAATAAAATGCGACATTTCCATCAACTTCTTCATTAAGAGCACAATAAAATAAATCCCACCACTTAAGATCAAGCTCTTCTACAAAGAATGCAGACAACTTTGGCTTGTTTTTCTTTCTAGGGCATTGGTGTGTCCAATGGCCTTTCTGCTTACCATTGTAGCAATTTGAATCCTTGATAGGCTTTTGTCTTTTCTTAAGATACATAATTTTCTAATAAGACACAATGAACAGCTTGAATCACCATACTAGTAGGATCGCAGGTATATTGTTGCAATTTACAGGTGTTGAGTAGACAGTTATTGTGTTTTGTACGCAATTTGGTGTGGATACCTTGATTTTTCTTAATGGATAATCTGTTGTGACTATATGTGACTATATTATTAATTGTGGAAAATAGGCATTTTGTGCAGTCGTCTGTGCGTTGCAATTTTTTCCATGAAGAGTAATGATAAAGGCCGAAACAACAATGATGTAAAATAGCTTAATAGATTGCCTGATTAAGAACAGGAGAGAGCATCCGGAGCATGTAGAATTTTACACAAAGTTCAAAGATGTTTACATATGTATATTGTTCAAGGATGTTTACATATGTATATTGAATTTTACATTGTGTTCAAGGATATATATATATAGTGAATTCTTTAAATGTTTAAAGGAATTAATTTTTTTGAAAAGATAAATTTCATTTATTAAAAAGTTTAAGCTAAAACCATATTTTAAAATAGTTTATTAAAAAGGCAGATCTAAGTTTAATTTGACCTCACTAAACATACCGTCTTTGAAGGGTCGTTTCTCCTCGTGCGAGAAGCAGCGTGAGTAACATGCATTCAAGACTTTTTGGCTGCCAATACCAAGCAACAGATCCAACAACAACATTCAGAATGGACCAATGCAGGTCTCCCAACAAAAGATATTCGATTTACAAGACCATATTCACCAAACAAACGTGCACGGGGTCTCCAAACTAACCATGTAAATAAATATTTCAGAGCAATCTAAAATAAATTAACCACCGACAGGAGGTTTACAGACACGTGCCTAAAATAAATATGCTGATATCATTTTTGGTATTTGGTATTCTATTAATTGACATCTGCCTACCCCATAACTTTATTGCAACCAATTATATATATATATATACCTTATTATATGGGACCATGATTGTATTCATTCTAGCAATCAAGTTTTATTTGGCATTAGACGTGTATATCTTCAAGCCTATGTGATTGAATAGACAATTTATAATGACTATTTGTTTTGGTGGAGATTAAACTAGGGCTTGTGCATGATGTTGTCCAATGTATCCTTCATTCCCTATTTATATACACTCTTCTACTATAAATTTCCTAAGCAATAAAATTTCATTCTCTTAAAAAATTTCCTTGTTAATCTCCTCCTTACTCAATCCACATGTCTCTCGCAAAACATATTATATGTGTGAAAAGGTTTAAGCATTCCCTTTCATCCTTTTTCTTTAATTATATTAATGATCCTCTCTAAGAGAAATAAGGTTTATCATATAATAAAGGAACCATGGTAATTATTGTTTAGAATATCAGTGCAATGAAAGTACTGAGATCATAAGTGATGAGGTCTTGAGTGGTCAAGTTATGAAACTAGGTAAAGTTATATCTTTAGGGTGGTTTGAAAGGAAATCGTGCTTATCCTCAACCTCATCTATATCACATATTCTATAAATGTGCTCATCCCAAGACATTTTTAGGTTATCCTACTAACCATTGTCACTATGCACATCATGAGCATTTATCCTAATAGTGAGCATATTTATTTAGTTCTTTAAACCTAAAATGTTGGAAAATTTGTTTTGATCTTTATAAATCAAATTTTGTCATTTATTAAACTTGAAACCATTAAAAAAAATCATCATTATGTTTCTTAATACATTCTTAATACAACAACTACATGAAATGGTAACACATATTCATGAAATATTTCAACTTTAATCCAAAACATTTTTTGTTATTTATGTTTCTTAATACAACAAATTACTACATTATGTTTCTTAATACAACAATTGCATGAAATGGTAATGAAAACTCATGGGAGATTTGAATTTAATACATAATGATCATTTAAATTTATTTAAAAAAATATAAGAGTTTATCGGAAAACTTGTAATGATTGCAATATAAAAGTACAATGTAAGCTTTGGTAGAAAAATACTTAATTACACAAATAACAAAAATATAAGCCCTTAATGACACAAATAACAAAAATATATTATTTCTCAATTTTTGGACCACATATAAACAAATCAATTTTAATAATTTCAATTAATTCACATTAAAAACACATTCGATAATTTCAATTAATTTGCTATCCTTGAACATCTTAGGTTCATTTAGATAAAGTCATGTTAATGAATAAAATGTATATGTTAGTGATATTATTAAAATGTTAGTGAAGCGAATCTTTCTTAAGTTTTGTAATGTTACTAATAAAATGTATATTATGTTTTCATCACAAGAAAATCCCTCTTACAAGTTTGGTATATAATGATATATACATTAATAAACAAAATAAAGAAATTTGAAACCTTAAAATAAATTTAGTGTAGATTTTTAATTTTAATAAAAAATAGGAATCATTGAAATGAATAACTCTCAAGTCACCCATGCTCCTAAATAAATAAAAAATTGTTTTGTTTATTTTTTTAAAATCCCTCTCTATCATTATAATTACTCAATCATCTAATTTTTCCATTTTACAATTATTTTTGTTTACATTCTAAATGTCTCTATGTTTCCTTGTGATTTATATTTCCTAATAATTATTTTTGCTATGTTTAGCACACTATTGCCATTTTTCTGACAAACGCACAGCATATAAGGTGCTACATTCAGGTTACTATTGGCCTAGCATTTTCAAAGATGTTGCGAAGTATGTGAGAAGTTGTGATAGTTTCCAAATGATAGAAAGACCTACGCCAGCTGACGAAATGCCTTTGCATGCCCAAGTTATGATAGAACCCTTCAAAAAATGGGCCCTTGACTTTGTAGGACCAATTTCACCCATGTCCCATAGGAATAAATATATTTTGGTTTGTACAGACTATGTCACCAAATGAGTAGAGGCAAAAGGCCTATTCAGGGCTACAAAGAAGTCTGTTGTCGAATTTATCTATGAAGACATCTTTACCCACTTCGATGTCCCTCATGAAATTTTTACCGACCAAGGTACTCAATTCACTTCCAAGTTGATGAAAGAGCTAACAGAGAAATATGGGATTAAACACTGTAAATCTTCTCCATACCACCCACAAGCCAATGGTCAGGTAGAATCCACAAACAAAGTTTTGGAAGCCATATTGACCAAGACTGTTCAATTACATCATCGGGATTGCGCTGATAGGCTCCCAGAATCTTTGTGGGCATACTGGACCACCTGGAGGAATACCACTGGGCATACCCCTTATGAACTAGTGTACGGGAAACAAGTACTTCTACCAATAGAATTCCAGGTAAGGACCTTCCATAATGTCGTAGAATTAGGATTGAACTTAGATGAGGATCATAAGCAACGAGCCCTACAATTGAATGAGTTGGATGAAATTAGGCAAGATGCCATCCAACAGACGATATTAATCCAAAACCAGATGAGCAAGTGGCATGACAAGTTTATTAATAAGAAGCACTTCCAACCTGGTGATTGGGCTATGTTGTTTGATTCCCGATTCAAAACCTTCAAAGACAAACTCACCACCCGGTGGTTGGGCCCTTACGAGGTAGACACTGTATATGACAATGGAGCTGCAAAAATTAAAACAATTGACGATGGACAAGTCTCCTTTGTAGTAAATGGACACCGACTAAAATTTTATCATAAGCCCATTTCCAAAGAGGATTTTCTACAGGTCATGTCAACTGAAAAGGCATTGGCCTTAGTAGATGGGAAAGTCCCCCCTTGTTCTTGAAATTTTTTAAAATTTCCTACTGTATATATGTAAATAGTTTTTTGAATTTTGTTAATAAGGCAATTCTAGATATTTCTATAAGTATTTATTTCACTAGGAGTACACAGTTTCAAGGATATTTCTTCAAAACATTGTTGCACTTGAATTTTGTGTCTGCTAAAGCATCAAATGATTATTGACTTACTGTAATTAGCCATATTTTTTAAAAAATTCTCATTTTTTAAGGCATTCTAAATCAGTTGCTCTTGAAACTCTTCACCACTGTATAAGGAAGTGATACCATAACTATCAAGCCTAGAGGTCTCTCGTACAGTTTTTCCAAGAAACCTGAGTAAGTGAGTCAAGTGTCTTTATCAAAGAGTAACAAGGAGGTCTAATTAGCGGGTAGTCATGGAAACATCACAATAACTACAAAAGAAGGAAGTAAGTTGAGCCTAGAGATACCTTTCTGTTCTTTCTCAATGGTACCATCCACTACACACTAAATAGCTTGATTATATAATATATTTAGATAGGCCATGTCCGCTTAAGTACCCCTTACATCGAGACAATCACTAATAATATAATGAAAAGTCATCCTCTAACATAAATACCATCCCAATTGAAAAAAAAAAAAGGAAAAGAAAAATTTGTTTTCAGAGTTGTCCCCCCATCTTCTTGCATAAAGAAATATTATATTAAAATCTTAAAAGATGGAGAGCCAATCTCTGAGGGTGTAAGAGGATAATCCGTCGGGATACTGAATAGGTCTGTTGGCAGTGGGTATCGGCCTGTGGTATGACTAGGTAAACCCGTCGAAGTATTAAACAGGCTTGCTGGAAGCGGGGCATTCTACCTAGCGAGGATGGTAATCTAACAAAAATAAATAATAAATTTAAACTTGTCCTAATGTATGGCATTACTTGCAGACAAAGATGAAATGAAGTATGTGTGGTTAAGATAAGGTTAATGAACTCCATAAACTTGCCATTGGGAAATAACTCTAAGACTATCTTAAAAATCTCTTGCCTATCTCTTCTTATCTATATATAGGATCTCTTATCCTATAGGTGGGGCCATCTTCTAACTGTCTCGTCAGACCAATCTGTGAAATTTATATGTACACTTGACATACTATAAATCTTCGGCTATTGGGGGATACTGATTGGTTTCCTATACTTTTGATTGTGAGGTGTCACGATACTTAGGTGTGGGGGAGGGGTTCATGAGCTGACAAATGATCATTGCCTAAGAGAAATATATCTTTGCGAGAGTTTTTGTATTATTTCCATGATACATGTTATTACATTAATAGTCATTTTATTTTTGAAGTGCTGAACTCCCGTGTGCTATAAATTATTGAACATATACTTAACAGACCACTCTTTATCGGTTTATCTTTCATAACAAGTTGTACATTGTAGGATTGACAATACATGTTTTATGCTTGCTATAACATGTTCATTGTAGGTTTGACATTATACGTCATATGCAAGAGGATTGAGTGAGCATCATGGCAAGATTAACAACAAGGGAGCATTTTGCCTCTGCTCATTAACCACTGTGATTGTCAAAAACACTTCAAATTTGTAGGCTATCCATTATAAGAGGTGCAAATTTACTTAACACAGAGGTATCATATGAAGTACCGTATGAGGTGTCATATGAAACACCGTATGAGGTTTTGAACAAGGTACCATATGAATTACACACCAGTACTTGTCCTAGATTCCAGGTAACTAGAAATCAATTACATTCAATTGAATTGGTTGCAGGCAATTGATTGAAGATGATTTATATGTTCATGATAAAATTTCCAAGTCAAAAGACTTGGACATTGATCTAACTGCGCATCATTACATTGCCCCCCAAAACGATCCTTCGAATTCAAAAATTCCCACACATGGCATCTCGTGTGCACATGTGTGTAACTTACTCCACCATAGGCGCATTCAAATTCGGGTTGGGTAACCATTATCTCAATTCACCCTTGCCATTTTCTCTGCCCTACGTTGAGAAATTGTGCCCAGCCTCTGCCATTTCTTCCCCTGTTTGAATTACTCTCGGCCCGTGCCCAATTCGTGCCATCTCTTGGCCCGTCCGTGCCCTTGCTTGGTGAATTTCACCTCTGCTACAATGCCCAAGAGGTATGAACCCTCTTCCTATGCGGATCTTTTTTCCATTCCTGAATTTTCACAATGCAGAGAGGTGTTTTTGTGTGCAGGCTGGGGGGCATTTTTGTCTAACTTGCAGGGCCACGATGACGACCTCTCCATGCAATTTTCCCTCGGTTTCGATGGGAAGATAGCATGCATGGGGTCTCTTTCCTTTGAGGTCTCAAAAGAGTCCATTGCTGCAGCCACGAAGCTTCCAAGAATGGGAGATAGATGGTTCAAAAACCACCAGCCACCGTGCTCAATTTATAACATGGTGTTTAAGCCCGAATTCGAGAACATTTCATGAGAAAAAGGATATTCTAGGGAGTGGATATATGTGGAATTTATCAACCTGCTCATTGTCATCACGAGGTTGATTACATGCAAAGGTAGATACTCCACTTTCAAAGCTTGTCATTTCATATTGTTGGCTCATTTTATGTTCAACAAACCTTTGAACTTCCCCTTCTATTTTCTAAAAATCTTGGAGAAGATGTCCTCTCAAGTGAGGAAGAATGTGACTAACCCCCACAACAGTCTCTTTCACCATCGCTTGATCAAACTCCTTGTTCTAGCCGAATTAGAGAAACAGGGGAAAACTTGGGATGCCTTTATCTATCAATTTGAAAACCCTCACTTGACAATTAAGACCGACAAAAAGCCAGTTATCCTAAGAACTATCTCTCCATCCAAGCCCTGCTCTCCAAGAACTCCAAACCCCCTTGCACAAACCCTCTCTTTGTCGGAACAATACAAAAAGCTTGTTGATATACCTACTTCCTCATCAGGTAAAAAGACCAAGAGCAAAGACCAAAAGAATCCTATTGTTAACCCCCCAATGCCTTCAATCTCTCTTGATCCTACACCTAAAAAGCTCCAAGAAGTAATCCAACAAGACTTTCCCATTGTTCCCACAAATAGGAGGGGAGCCAATCAATTTGGTAAAGGACCCTTTCGAAAAAGTACCCGGAGCACAAGAACAAAACCTTATGCAAAACCCCTGCCTGCTTCAGATCCTATCCAAGTGTCCTTCGATCTTGAGAGCCCTCACAAGAGACTTAGGGAATTTTCTGCGGATGGATTAGAGCCACTAAGAAAGATAAAATCAGAACCTACCTCTCCTTACCAATCCCCCATCACTCCTACTTCACCCATGCCTACTCTAGATCCTAAGACTAATAGATTTTCCACATCCCTCAAAGATCTAAGCCTTCCTTCGAGATCATTGATTCTGCCCCAGCCATTGAGAAGCCACAAAAATAAAACCATCATCTTCTCCAACAGTTGGAAGGAAGGAAGACAATAGACACACACCTTCATCATGATAATGCAATCCTTCAAGCAAAGGTTAAATCCCTTCAACGATTGGTTGATGAGATGACCAAATCCAACCACAGCCTCAGAGCACAGCTGAAGCAACACAAGAGGCACAAGGCAAAGTCTTCACAGCAAGAAGGAGAAGCTTCCAAAGATGATCCTCCTCAGCAAGCCTAGTCACGAGGGGTAATTTCTTTTTGTTTGCAGTGGGACTTGCAAAATCGTAAGTGCGGGGGTAATGTTGGGCCCGAGATATGATCAATTTTATGGCAGTTATTAGACACTTTTGCCAAATGTACATGTGTTTTTCATGTTTTGGAGAAGCTTTTTGAAGAATTTTGTACTAAAATGGTATGATCTACACCAGGTATGTATGATTTGTGGTTAATGTTGATATTGAGTATAATTCATCACGTTTTTATGTTTCCAAAGATCTAATTCATGTTTTTTGGTGTTACATGGAAAAAACGCATCACGTTTCTACTTCCAGTACTTAGTCTGGCACTCCTTCCAGTACTCGATCCGGTACCCGGTCCGACACTTCGTCTAGCACTGCGTCTTGCACAAAAACGGTGGGTGATTTGGCAATTATGGTATTGGCATCCAGTGGTGGGAGAATCAGGAACATGGGTTTTTCTCGTGCTTTCCCCCTCCATCTATTGAACCCTTGACAACTCAGTTTAAGTTGTTAAGCAGGGCGATTATTGGCTTGCTCTATTTCAACAATTAGGGCACCATTAATGTAATTTGCCGATTTTAGAAGTGGTTCGACCCTCCTGTGGTCGACCACTTGGTCTGTAAATATTATAAATACCATCATTGTGGTCAGATAGAAGTTAACCAGTAGAAGAACTAGTGTATTGGAGACAAACACGATTTTACTCTATTTTTCCACTTTTCATTGCCAGATTATATAGAAATTGTGTTTTTGAGTTTTAAAGGTGAAATCGATTTCCTGAGTTCGTGGTGTGCCTTTAGGAAGTGACCACAACTTGCTGGGGGGCCCACCAACAATTTGGTAACTTTTCTTTAAGTTGTTCATGTATTTTATAGTTTAGATGTCTCTTTTTTATTTCCTCTACATGCATTGTTATCTTTCCTTTGTTAATTTATTTGTTGTTGTAGTTTAATCATTTTAACTCTCTTTTGCAGGTTAGTATGAAGGTTTGTATTAGTATGCGTTGATCTTGTAGTTAGGAATGAATTTGCAAATTCATAGACTAACCCCATGTGCAATTAGATATTAGATTGTGTTTTATTTAAGCTTTTAGAATTAAATTTAAAATAGAGTTTTATTGCATGTCTTCTTTAACAAGGATTTGATGGATGGATAGGATTAGTTTCAGTTTTTAATTATAGATTGCTTATTCCATTTTTATATAGATCTTGCTTAACTAGTTGTTAGTTAATGTATTCGTTAGTTTACTTTTTATATGTCATGCTTTAATTCATGTTTTTAAGCACTTACTTTCTTGTACTTTGAATTGTTAAAATAGATATAGCATAGTTTCACTTTATGCACTTTCTTTCCTAGAATTAGATTGCAATTACAATTCTTAGTTAATGATCAAATTTAATTATTATGAAGTTTGCTTATATATCATAGAAGTACAATTATAATCTCGTTATATTGTTAATGGTTAATAATTCCATGAATATGTAGGGTAATTAACATTGTTTCCATAATGGCTAAATTCTCATTGGATTGTTTAATCCATACCTTTCACTTTGCTATTGAGATCAGTTTTGAGCTTATACCGCTTGAATTATCCTTTGTTGTCAAGTGCCATCAAGATACTATCAGACACCGGAGACATTCACACAACCACCAACACTATATTTGAGTTTTCATAGGTTAAACGATAGTTTCCTGCTTTCATAGATCAAAAGATATAGTTTCTTGCTTTCGTAGATCGTTTTATTGTTGTTGTAGGGTAGATAGTCTTTTTCTTTGATAGATTAAAAAGAAGTTTGCTTATCCTAGATTAAAGGTTAGTTGTTATTCCTTCTTGCTTTCAATTAAATAGATTTCCTTTTATGAATTAGAAATAGTTTTGAAGTTTGAATTAAGAATAGAGCTCACTTGCCTCTTAGATTAGACAGTTGTTCAATGAGAAGTCTTAATTATTTTACTTGCAGTAGAAGTTATCTTAGGGTAGTTAGTTGTTCACTTGCTTTAATAGGTTAAATTGCTTACTTGTCGATTCTTTCTTTGATAGTATAGTTGTTTGTTTATTTACTTGCTTTCATAGGGTAGTTGCTCATTGAATTTAGGTAGGTAAGTTAAGTAGTTTTCTTTTGCTATTTTCTTATTGTCATGCTTAATAGTTGGTTTTTCTTATTGTTATGAACTAGTTTGCTTTAAATAGGGTTTTCACTTGTTTTTCTAGAACTATCCATCGATCCTTGATCCAAAAGTACTTAGGTTACATAGTTTTAAGTTGCTTAGTAGGGTATTCTAATTAGATAGGTTTGCTTGAATAGATTAACCCTTAGATAGCCACTTCCTTAGATAGACTATACTACTACCAGCCCTTCTACCTTTGGCATATATTTTGCTACAACTCTAAGTTTACTTACCCTAGGTTGACAATTTAATTGAGGGTTTTTAGTGTGTTTTTAGTGCATATAGAACACCCATCATTTTTGGCACCGTTGTCGAGGATCGAACCAGGGTCATCTGCGGGAAAAACACATATGTACATTCAACAAAAGTGTCTAATAATTGTCATAAAATTGATCATATCTCGGGCCCAACATTACCCCCACACTTACGATTTTGCAGGTCCCAGTCCAAACAAAAAGAAATTACCCCTCATGACTAGCTTGTTGAGGAGGATCAGCTTTGGAAGAAGACATGCAATAAAAATTTGTGAACCCGGGTCACCATTTACCCTCCAGCTCAACCTATTATGGAGAAACTATGGTAGCTTGAATGTCCATACGAGAACGAGGACTGGGAAGAACCCATATTGTCAAGTGACCATGCATGGGCACCTCAGGAGCACACAACAGAAAATGTGCTAAACTAGTTCATTTCTGCTATCACATGTGTGGATTTCCCACAATCTTTTCCCCAATTTGAGTACATGTTTGGGGAAGAATTTCAAGAACAATTAGACCCATCCATTTTGTCTTCGACATCTTTTATTTTCGAGATAAATGAGTCTGCCATGTCTTACACTATGCCCTATGAGATTAGTCCAGGGAAATTTTTACATATAAACTTCAGGCTAGATGCAAACCAACAGAAACAGTTAGTAGATATCCTTAAAGAACAATCATGAGCTTTTGCCTGGGAATACACTAACATGAAGGGTATACACCTCGACACATGCATCCATCGCATATATACCTAGGGGGAAGTAACACATGTTAGGCAACCCCAGAGAAGGATGAACCCTACACTTAAAGATATAGTCAAGGAGGATATCCAAAATGTTGGATCATGTTGTCATTGATGCCAATGGTTTGTCATTGATGCCAATGGTTTGATTACTTGGGAGATTGTTGGATCATATGTCATTGATGTAAATGGTTTGGTTTGA
>JZKD02S1825308.1:102690-119647 GCA_000966675.3 Picea glauca | reverse complement strand
AGGTGGATTCTCACACTTAATTACTTTCTTTTTCATGAATATTAATAATAATTCATGTGCACTTGGTTCTCACACTTAATCAATTTATTTTCCATGAATATTAATAATAATTCATATGTACTTGGTATTTTGGCCTTGATGTAATATATCCCTCCTCCATATTGACTAGGGATTGTAACATAGGTTATTCCATGGTGTCAAGGTGTATGAGACACTTATATGACACTTTACGACACTTAGGGCGAGGTACCTAAGTGTGAAAATTTCATGTGTAACACCAACATCTTGGTCACCCATTTGTGTTGCTCTTCTAAAGATAGTCTTTGTTCCAAGAAGTATTTAAGATTGTCATGATTTGTTTTGACCTTGAAGTGCCTACCTATTAGGTAAGGGCACCATTGCTTCAATGCATGTAGTATTGCCATCATTTCCTTATCATAAATGGGTTTGTGTAAGTCCTTTCCCTTGAGTGGCCAACTTTAAAAATAAAGGGGCCTTCCTTCTTGCATTAGAACAACACTAATGCCATTTCCCAAGGAATCACATTCCACAATAAAGGTTTTTGTGAAGTCTAGTGTGGTCAAGACATGAGCTATGCACATTGCCTCTTTAAGTTGTTCAAAATCTTCAGTTGCCTCTGGATTCCATGAAAATGCATCCTTCTTAGTTAATGTAATTAAAGGTGTTTCTATTCTTCCATAGTTCCGAACAAACTTGCGGTAGTAACTTGTCAAACCCAAAAATTCTCTAAGATTCTTTAATGTTTTGGGAATCGACTAGTCCATCATGGCTTTAATCTTGTTAGGCTCTACCTTGACACCTTCATGAGATACAATATGACCCAAATAATCTACCTCCTTCACTCCAAAGAAACATTTGGACGGTTTGGCATACAAATTTTGCTCTTTTAGTAGTTGTATCACCTTGTCAACATGTGGAACATGATCTTCCCAAGACTTGTTATAGATTAGTATATCATCAAAAAAGACTCACATAAATTTTTGAAGGAAGGGATTGAAAATGGAATTCATCAACCCTTGGAATGTGGAAGGTGCATTCATAAGGCCAAAATGCATGACCAAAAATTCATAATGGCCTTCATGAGTTTTGAATGTTGTTTTTGGGATATTGTATTCCTTCATTCTGATCTGATGATACCCTGAACGGAGATCCAACTTTGTGAAGTATATTGTTCCATGTAGTTCATCTAACAATTCATGAATGACGAGAATGGGAAAATTGTCTTTAATGGTGATCTTGTTAAGCTCTCTATAATCTGGACACATATGCCATGAGCCCTCTTTCTTGAGTACCATTGCCACCGGTGCAGAGTAAGAACTTTGGCTAGGTATAATAATTCTAGCCTCTAACATTTCTTCAACCATATGCTCAATTTCACTCTTCTGGGCATAAGGGTATTTGTAAGGCATGATGTTAGGCGAAACACTCCCAAGAATTAAGTGAATAGCATTATGATGATCACGAGTGGGTGGAATACCTCTAGGAATATCTTCAAATACTTTAGAATGCTTATCAATGATCCCTTGGATATCTAGGGGAATAGATGGCTCAAATGTTTGAACATATAGTGAGCATAGTTGTACAATTACACCATGATGCCCCTTTTTCAATAATTTTGTCATGCCATTAGATCTTAAAACCTTACTGGGTTTCCTTGTGATACCCCTTAACTCAAATTCCTTTCCTTCCAATGAAAATTTCATGAAAAGTTCTTGAAAATTAAAAGCCATTGTTCCCAATTATTGTAACCATTGGACCCCTAGTACGACATCAACACCACCCATGGGTATAGAAATAATTGGATTATTCATTAATTATTTTCCCATAGTAAGATTGATCTTATGACATTTTCTTGAGCAATTGATAGTTCCTCCATTTGCAATCATTACTTGAAACTTTGGCGCTGGATATATAAAGCAATTGAGAGCTTTGGATAATTTACAGTGAATGAAATTATGAGTACTACCATAATCAATTAGCACTATTACCTTTTTTCTTTTTGATATATCCTTCGACCTTGAGGATTTGAGGAGTGCTAATTCCATCCAATGCATGACATGATATGGAGAGATTCATCTCTTCAGAAGAAATATCTTCTACATCTTCATCTTGAGATGGTTCTTGTTCTTGTTTTTGTTCTTGTACTTCTTCCTCTTCACAATCTATGTATAATAATTTCTTCTCACCACACTTATGTCCCTAATTGTACTTGCTGTCACAATTAAAGCATAAACATTTTTCTTTTCTTTCCTCCAATCGTTGAGGTGTCAACCATGTAGGTTGAGGTGGTTTATAAGAAGGAACATTATTCTCTTGATAGATGTTAGGGGTGGGCCTTGTAGTATCCATAGATAAATTTTTACTTTCAACATTTCTTGCCACCCTGAATGCATTCTCCAATGATTTGGGTTCCCAAAGGTGAACCTCATGTTGAATGTTATCCTTTAAATTTCCTATGAAGACATCAATCAGGTGCTCATTTGGAATATATGTTACCTTTATATTCAATCTTTGGAAGTTCTCAATGTGCTCCACAATTGAATCCTTTTGTTTGAGATTTATCAGTTGGATAAAGAAGGTATTGCTCCTTGTATCCTCATAGTGTGTTATCATTTCTTCCATGAAAATTGTCCAAGTGACAAGTGATTTACAAGAACAAATCCATTGATACCACACAAACTGATTAGGTTCTAACTATAAGGACACAATTAGTACCTTTTGTATGTGTGGCACATAATGTAGATCAAAGAACTGGACCATCTAGAGTATCCATGTGATTGGATCCTTTCCATCAAACTTCCTAATATCTATCTTAGGAAAGTGGTTGGTCTTAAACCAAAAGTTGGAGTTTCTCCAATATTGATTAATCTTCCTTGTGTCCTCATCATGAATTTCATGGGATATATTTTCGCTTTCAGGTGGCCTCTCTATTAGAAACTTTTTCAAACCTTCCATGATCTCCCCTTTTAATCCATCCATATTAGTATCCATCATCACTTCTAGCTTAGCTTCAATTGAATCCATCATCTTTTGTAGTTCATATTTGGTTACTACCTTCTTTTGTAAATCATCTATGTGCTTGCACATTTATTCACCTTCATGAAGAGTCCAAGTAGGACTCTCTGAGCGCTTATTTTGTGTATAATTTCCCTTTTTTGGTGGCATGTGCGCCAAGTATCACTACAATGTAGGAATTCCTAGTTGGCTTAGGTAGAGGTCCTCACAGACAAGGGAATGTTAGGTGCTATAGCTCTCTAATATACATGTGAGGTCCAACAATAGTAATCGACCCAATATATTAGGGAACTAACTAAGGAGACTTGACCATGCTCTTATCCGTACTATCTGACTACCCAGGTACTAGAGAGTGATCTCCCCGATTGTTGTTCTCAGTGTACTATAACAATAAGACGACCAAAAGTTTTACTCGGTTGGTCTCAGGATTCTATGGGGTCTCCCAATATACGCCAGGTATATGGGATCTCAAATCCATAATAGTGTTTTATAATGCACAACCATTCAAAAGGGGCCCTCTGATATACTCAAGGTACGTGGAAGAACCACATTGTCCCCGGGTTGTAGCATTGACAAGTAACGACAAATCCTACGTTTAGAGACACCAGAATACGTATGTACCTAAAAATCCCTAATATTCTCCAAAATTTGTGTGATACTCCTTTTATCCCACTTTATTCCACTTTTTGAATCACCCCAATTGGATCTTCTAGTCAAAAGATATGCAAATTTCCAAAAAACAAAACACCTTTTAAAACCCTGATTTGGAGATTGTTCTACTAGTCGGCCTTTATTCTCTTGTAGCTCTGCAATTTCATCCCTTCTAAGTCTGAATTTTTTTCCTAAGGTATATTTATGTGTCTTATTTCCAACCCCATATGTTATACCAAGATTGGATTCTCCAAGATGATTTTATGATAAGTTTCCCAAGATGTGTTGATTTTTTCCCTTTCAAGAGAGTGAATTTGTATGGTCTGTCTCGTGTCATTATATTCATTTCAGAACTTGAAATTTACACCATTAAAACTTCGGTCCGTACCCTAACCAATGGAATAGGTCTCACTCAATTTTGATGTATGTAGCTTCATATATAACAGTTTTCCCAAGAACACATGTTTTATACTAAAATATGGACTAGCCAAAAACCCTAACTTCCTCAGATAATAACTTTCAGAGTCCAAGGAATCAAGGGCTGAAATTTTTACACAAGATACTTCACTATTCCTTCTTCTTATTGTAAAAATTTTAGAACCTGAAACCAAGACAAAAAAATTTGGAGCGAAAATTCCAAGAAGACCTATTTCAGACTAGTTTCAAAACTAGTCAAAAACCCTAACTTCCTTAGCCAAGAAGACCTGTTTTATACTGAAATCTGGACCAGCCAAAAACCCTAATTTCCTCAAAGAATAACTTTCAGATTCCAACGAATCAAGAGATGAAATTTTTACACAAGATACTTCACTATTCCTCCTTACTGTAAAAATTTCAGAACTTGAAACCAAGCCAAAAACAATTTGGAGCAAAAAATCCAAGAAGACCTATTTCAGACTAGTTTCAGGACTAGTCAAAAACCCTAAATTGAACATAATGTATCTCAAAAAATATAGTGCAACGAGATATTAAATTTGGATCCAAGTTAGCTCTATATGTCTCCTCTACACCATATAAATTCCAGATCCTGAAACCTTCCAGAAAAAAGTTGTAACGAAAATTCCAAGAAGACTTGTCTTGAAGAAGCCAATCCCGAGGATTGTCTAGCTCTGATACCAAATGCTAAGAACCAAATATCAAAATAGAATAAAAACCTCAGAATAAGTACTCCATGCCTTGAAAAAGAGAGAAATTCAGATAATAAGTCTCTTCAAGGGGGCAACCTCCTTATACATCAAGAGAATTCACAATTACAAGATAATTCCAAATGAAAAGGTCTCCTTGGTATATATAGGAGACTTGGAGGTACAATTACAACTAATGGAACCAAGAAGACATAAATAAAATAAAAATACTAATGTAATATTCCCCAATTAATGAGTAATGTGCCATGATTTAGGGCTTAACAATTAATTTGAAGAGGAAAAGGGATGGAAAGAGAGGTTTGGTGGTATACACGAAATTAATTTTAAAAGGGATGGAAATGATAAATGATAAGAGTAAAGGAATAGTAAATGAAGAAGACGTTTGATTCATAAAATTTAGGGGGATTCATTTTATGTATTGAGATAAAATAAATCGATTAAAAGTCACACGTAAATTATTTTTGTTTTGAAATTATAATAAATCTAAAAATCATTCAACCAAATACCTAAAATTATAATTAAAATGTTAATCTTTAATCCATACAAAACTAAGTAATGACAACTCTACTTCGCTCACCTTGTATGGGTTTCTGCTAAAAACAATACCTTGAAAGAAAAGCCCTAAACTTTCGAAGAATAATTATGTGTACGCAATGCTTAGATGTTAGAAGGTTTAAGATGACACTTCATATCTCACTTAGAAGCCTTATGTGAAGTCCTATACAATGAATATCTATGATGTTATTACTCCAAATTTGTTATTTACTTAATGTAGTAAATCCATGTTTTAAAGAAGGATTTGTTTACCTTGGCTTTGTTTTTATGGGAGATCATTATAAACCAAGTACAATCAAGACGGGCTTATGCCTCTACTTTGGCCATAAAAATTTTCAACTCTGAGGTGTCTGTCACGACATGTATGAGCATTTATATTTTCTTAGAGATAATTTTGATTTCTTCCTTATGTGAGTCTGCCTCTTTTCTTACTTTGAGTAATTCTCTATGCATGTCATCTATATTATTTCGTATTAATTGATCTTGGAAATTTGCATAGTTCAGAAGCTTTCATTACTCAGATACAAAATTAGATATTATTGAAGATCTTATTGGAAAATAATATCTTTTAGTTTTGAGATCATCAGAATATTTTCTGCACGAAACTATCGGGAGGTTCCTTCCTTGAAGATAGGTTTCTTCTCCACTTGGAATTTTTTTTTATGTTTCCTAGACCTTCTCTAGGAAGTGACAACATGAAAACATCAACTCTAGGGACTTCTTATTTCAAAGATCTTCAGACTTGTAGATTATTATTTTTTTCTTGGCAAGTCGAGCATTCAAGATGTTTCCCTATATGCTTATGTGAACTAGGCATACTAGATGAAGAGGATGTAGCAATCTGGTTATAGGTGTGTTTCATCTCAGATGCAAGACAATTTAGTTCTGGGAGTCCTAAGGACAAGGATCTGTGTATTGCAGACAAAGGAATTGGTTACTTTGTTAAGTCTTTTTCATGGGAAATTATTTGGGTTTTGAAGTTGTCATACTTATTTTCCCAAAAAGTAAAATATCCAATCCCAGTCCAGTCAAACGTAACAGGTTGAGCTTGCTTGGATTTGTCCTTTTCCATCGCGTTGTGCAAGCATGAATTTTTTTGGATATTTTTTTGTAAAGGAAGAAGGGTATCATGGCCAAAGAGAATCGCTAGGAGAGACTTGAGTTGGATGATCCGATAATTTATTGACATATCGAAGCCTAAAGGGAGAATATAAGCTTTCAATAATTAATATATATAAGGATCAGAAAGTGAAACAGAGTATTTCAAATAAACAGTAGAAAAAGTGGGGCCATTGGAGAGGGGTGCATAAAATCCACTGACCAAAGCATCAGATGATTATCATGTCTGATATCAACTAAACATACCATGGAAGATACTAGAAGATATGGTCAGACTAAAGGGTTTAAGCCAAACTTGATTGCACCTATATGAGCATAAGAATATCTCTGCTTTTTCGCCCAGTCAATTAGATCTCTATCTATTAAGGTAATATTTACTAGATCTTCATGAGCAAAGAAATGAATATCAATGGAATGGACTTTGATGAGTGAATGGGATAAGTAATTCCACCACTCAAGTTTTTAAACATCTTGTGGATGGATAGGGGAGTTCCCAGTGTTATGAAGAATTAGGCTCATGGATAGAGATTAAACTTTTGTTTGCACTTGTTCTTGAAAGTGTTGATGAAGTTCATCATTCTACTATAGATGTCATGGGAATACTACCTACTATAGTAGAGACTTTTGTGAAGTCGACTGTATCCAACGAGGGATCCATCTAGTAAAGGTATTCAACACAAAGAAAATAACCAGAATAATAGGGAATGACCTACGATCATAGACACAAATCCTTGGCCTTATAGACCTAAAATTGGCCTCACATCCCACTGGATTTAACTATTTTCTCATCATTTACTAGAAATAGCATTTATGCAGATAGATAGCCATTTTGCATAAATATTACAACATGAAAATATTTCATTGAGTGAACAAGCTCTTACAAATTTACAGAATCTTGAAGAATGAAGTCCTTGGCTCTGATACCAACAAGAAATATTGACCTCCAATCTTCATTTACAAACAAACTGCTTTAGAATGAACCTGGACAAAAGATACTTTAAAACAAAGAGATTTATAGACTATCTCATAAGTCACTTTTGGTACAAATTATCTCAACTGGTTACTTTTGATTTCCAAGGTCACGAGCTGATGCAAGGGAAGAGAATACGTAAATTGGATCGATTTACAGACACATAAGACATAGTGTCTTTACCAATTGTTTATGATTCCCAAGATCACCAGTTGGTGCGAGGGAAGAACATACTAAGCATGGACCAGACTATACAGACTCAATACTATGAATATGACTTTGACTTGCATAGCTCCAAATGCCAACTATCGAATGCTCAAATGAGAGGCTCGGGTATTTATTTATAGCATAGCTAGTTGGTTAGCCAGGAAATACTAACTGGCATATTTAAGTCAAAAGTATATGTTTTCACGAGGGATACATATCATGATCCGACCATACTAACAAATGACAAAATATGACCAAGATTCGGGGCGAGTGGGGACAACCACTTGTTATCTCGTCCCTTAGTGTTATTTTGACATATGGGGACCCGAATCAAACCTATCAGATACACAGTGGATTTCTACATCACCCATGGAATGATATGGCATATGAAATGGCCGATAGACAAAGTACAAAGTGGAGTGTATTTCCACCCACGAAACATATTTTAAGATTTTATAAATAGATATTATGTACAAACTAGGGTCCACAACGCTTCCACACTAGTCCTCCATGCGGTTATTCAATTTATGAATCTCTTCTTTAGTCCAAAAGATGTCAAATTCGTAATCATATGGATCCCATGATTCAGGTACATCTAGAACTGGAAAGAGGAAGTCATCAAGGAAACAACCCACAAAAGATTCAGGCATTAGTGTATGTTTATGATCTTTAAGATACTCTCCTTGATAATTGGTTCGAACCTTAAGGGTTAGGACATCTCTTCTCAAGTTATGCATAGGATTTTTCCATCCTTATCCTTCAGTGCATCTTCATATTATACACGTTATGGAGGATCAAGTTTCAACAAAGATGCAACTACAAATTTTAGCTTCAATTTAAAACAGAGTTCACATTGTGCTACAATAATAAGTTCATGTTGCAAATAGAAAATAAATTGTGGTCCTTTTAAAGAACAATATTCTCTTGGCATAAATATTTCAAATAAAATTTTAGTCCATCTAGTCCATGGTTTTTTGACTAGATTTCTAGTGTATACACATACAATAATTTTCCTCTTTTCTCGTGCCAATTGTAACAACAAGGCATAATGCTCCCAACACACTGGTCTGAAGCCAATGTCATAGTAACACATCATATTTTTCATAATCCATGGAGAATTGTCTAACACAACCCCATATTTCCTTTGAAGCATTTCTTAAAATTGCAAATGCCTTCTACTCCCATTTTTCCAAGATTTGAATATTCATGGGAGATTCTTTAATTTCTTCAATTAATGTGGTTGACAATTCTTCTTCTTCTCTTTCTCTAATCACCATTTCTATGACTTCTTGACTTACTGTTTTCAAGACTTATTTTCTTCTTGTATCCCAAGCTCGATCTTCTTCTTCTTGAGTCATGGGATATTTTCCTTTATTCGATGGTTTTGCTGAAAACATGGCTAAATCTGCAGTTTTGGATTCCTTGGTTAACATATCATTAAGGTAGTTTAAGTGACCACATTAAGGCTGCACAGTAAAGTCAAAATTATCTAGCCATAAAATCCATTTTTGAATTCTAGAATGAGACTCTGAGCTTTTTAGATTTTAACATCCCAAGTAAAATTTTCAGATATGATCTAATTAGAAATTTTACTGGTTTGAGATAGAGTCTAAAATGGAGCACTGCCTTTTTTATAGCAAGAAGTTCTTTGTGGCTGGAAGGGTAATTAATCTCTGCTCCTCAAACGAACCTGAAGCATGTAAGCATACAGTCTCAACTCCATAAGTTTATTCAATTAGTACATCGGCCCATGTATTATTTGATGCATCTGTCTCTATGATATAATTTCATTCTCCAGTGGTTAAAGACAATGGTGGAAGAGTTTGGACCTTGTCTTTAATTCTCCTAACTGTTAGAAAAACAGGACCGTGGAGTAATAAAATAAAACAAATGCGGAAACAAAACACAGAAGATACACAATACAAGAGAGAAACAGATTTACGTGGTTCACCCAGTGTGGGCTACGTCCACCAGAGAAATTGCCAGGTCCTTCCTTTATTATTATCCAACATATGAAGGGATACAACCTACAACAAACATGTTGTAACTTCCTCTTCTTTCTCTCACAGTCTCCTATCTCAAAATACAATATTCGCCATCATTCATAGTTGCAATACATTTCCCTCATAAAATAGGGTTGCCTTCTAGGGAAAAAAACCCTAACATAATCTCTACCGTTAGATCTGCGACTTTATAATGAGCGGTTCAGATTTACAATGAAATTACAATATACTTTTACAAGGCAATTTTTCCTTCAGGGGCTTCGTCCCCGAACCCCTGCTGGGGTCCCGCTTGCCCCGAAACCCCCCAACCGGGGGGATAGCCCCCTCGGACCCCGCAGAGGGGGTACCCCCCCTCTGCAGTCCCCCGCATGGAAGAGTGTACATACTTCTGGGGTGTAAATACTTCATGGGGTAGAAACACGACTGAAAGTAAAAGACCTTTGAATTAGGAAGATAATCAGGCTCCACAACCAACACTAACAACTTCAGCCATTGCATTATTTCAAGATGGAGGATTCTTTTGCAATCTCTACTGTAGAATTAAAATGTCACTTGCATGTCCCTTGTAGAACAACCTAATATAAGTGAGGCTTCCTAAAAAACTCTGCAACCATGTTTTATCATGAAGAATGTTAGAAAATTCTGTAAAATATTTCAAAATATGGTCTTGGAGAATTACATGACCTTTTGTTATCTTGAAACTGAGAAATTCAATCTCAATTTTCCCAATTTCCATTTTGGTTTTGGATAAAACCAAACCATGTTTGAATACTAGATCATAAAACCGTTGCAAGTCTTTGAGGTGTTATTGTAGATTCTTGGAACATATAAGAATATCATCAATATAAATAATTAGCCATGAATACTCTCTGATAATGTCCTCCATCCTTTTTTCGAATTCACTAGGAACATTTTTAAAACCAAAAGGCATTACTTTCCACTGGTAGTGTCCATGGGGAACAACAAAAGAATTTTTATGTCTGTTCTATGGGACTATACCTATTTGGTAGAATTCGTATTTTAAATCAAATTTACTAAACATAGTCTTGCCTTGTATTCTCTGTAATAATGAGCTTTTATTTGGAAGAGGTTACCTAATGTTAGGATAACTTTGTTTAGCGGTTTGAAGTTGAGTAGTGACCTTGGATTTCCTCTCTTCTGCTCAGAGTGCTAATTGACATAAAAACCTCTGCATGCCCATGTGCTCTTGGATAGCTCTATCAACCCTTTCTGTAAGATATCATTAATCTCCTACTAGCAAATATGAATTTATGTTGGACTCATCAAGGATGTTGATGTCGTTTGTGGAGTAATTTTTACTAAAGGATCATAGGGAAGAGATACCAAATATTTCTCCTTGTGTTATAAGGCATTAGGAGACTTTGAAGTGTAGTCTCTTATGAGTTTCTCTGAAATTTATTTCAACAGTTTTTCTCCATTTATTTGTGCATAATAGATACTTCTTTCCATCTTGTTTAATTATATTGATGACAGGGCTTGTTCAAAGACCTCTTGTTGTTATTTTCCCCTACTTATAGATCTTCCTTCAATAAACATAGGAGTTTGGATATTTGTCACATTTAAATAGAATTCAAACATCTTCTCTTTCTTGTGCATTTTCATGGGATATATAAGTTCAAGGAATTTTGCACCTAACACACAATCATCATTAACCTAGTTCACAGAGTGGAAAGAAAGATTGAAAGACTGCTGACCAAATTTTAATGGGAAGTTTTCTACCTGGCCTTGTATGGGTACTTTTGAACCATCTATGGATTTTCTTGTCATGGTTGGCCTTTTCCAATAGAATTTTGGAATCACATTCATTCTCAGCAAATTTAACTAACAACCAGAATCAACTAAACAATCTACCTCATATGGTTTTTTCTCAGGCGGACAAAATGTGACCCTCATATAGAACTTAGTTCCTCCAAAATGACAGTTATGTAGGGCTTGGCTTGGGATATTTTGGAGAACTAGGCTTTGAATCTTCTTTTTCAGAAGAACTAGAAGATTCTTTAGAATCATCAGACTTTTATATCTTCTTTTTCCCATATTGGTTTTTCCTATATCCCTTTGGTGCAATGAATGCATCTTCATACACTTTGGACAATTCTTCTTCTGGTGAATTGTTTCTTTCCCTTCTTATTTTTTCAATAGAGAACTTAATTTGCTTCATATCTTCCAGAGCGATTTTCAACATTTGTTGCTTCTCTTTCAACTGAAGTTTTAACAACTTTTCTCTATCCTTCCTGAAATTTTGTCTATCTTTATGTTGGTCTGGAAAATCAAAATACAGATCTCTAGGGGCATATCTACTAGATGATGGATTACCAGATAGGACTTTAATTAGATCTACATTAGGAGTAGCAACATACCTTAGTAGTTCAACTTTTTCTTTCCTTGGATTTTCCCTAATTTTATATTTCTAGGTTGAGGTAATTTCAAGCAGCTAATCAATCTCTTGAATCCTTTTTTCAGGATCTGGTTTTTGCAAACTTGAAAACATTTAGAAATCAAAAGTAGGTTTCTTACCCTCCCAATTTAGTGTCTCAGAATCACTAAATTAAGAAGAAGAGGAGAGAGAATCTGAATCATCTTCTGAAAATTCAGAACGATCTAAAAATATGACATTTCCACTAACTTCTTCATTAGGGGCACCATAAAATAAATCCCACCACTGAAGATCAAGCTCAAGCTCTTTTGCAAAGAGTGCAAACAACTTTGGCTTGTTTTTCTTTATAGGGCATTGATGTGTCCAATGGCCTTTCTGCTTACAATTGTAGCAATTGAATCCTTGATAGGCTTTTGTCTTTTCTTAAGATACATAATTTTCTAAGAATACTTGTATTTGTGCTTTTTCTTTCTAGACCAAGGATGATTAGGATTAAACCTAGATCTGAAATAATTGAATTCCATTCCTTTGGATTTGCAGGAGCAATGAATCTTTTGAGACTGATGTGCCCTATTATGAGCACCACATCCTCATTCTGGCATTTGACCTACATCATTGCATAAAGAAGAGGTGAACATATTATCAAATCTTTTAAAGTTTTTGTCACCCTCTTTACTAGAAAATGTTCTTGAATTTCATATTATAGTTTCCCTTTTATCACACAATTTTCAATGTAAAGCTAAAAATCTAAGAGAAGAGATTTGATGTTATTTTCTTTTAATATATTTTTTGAAAATTATTTCATATTTTAACTTTAATATATTTAAAGTATTATAAAAATCAAAAATAAGATTTTATTGATAGTAATTAAAGCATTATAAAAGTCAAAGATAAGATTTTATTATAATAAAATATAGAAAGAGTTAAATTTCTCACACCTCAAAATAATTGATTTTTATATAAATATTTACTATTACACATGTGGAATTCATATTTCATTTTTATATTTTTCAATTATATTAGAGATGTGGAATTCACATTTTATATTTTCAATCATATTTCACATTTTAATTTTTTTAATCATATTAGATATACTAAATTCACCTTTCACCTTTTATATTTTTCAATCATATCATATACATTTTCACATTTTAGTAGTAATAATAATATTAATAGATTTATATTATTTAGATTTTCAATGTGGAATTGACATTTTATATTTTCAATCATATTTCACATTTTAATTTTTTTAATCATATTAGATATACTAAATTCACCTTTCACCTTTTATATTTTTCAATCATATCATATACATTTTCACAGTAGTAATAATAATATTAATAGATTTATTTTCTACACATTTCAATGAAAAATATTTTTATATTAGATATGTGGAGTTCACCTTTTATATTTTTCAATCATATTATAGTAATATAAGTAGACTTATTTCTACGGATTTCAAAGAAAAAAAAACAGAAAGATTGATTTACAAATTTTATCCAGGAAAATAAATCATATAAAGTCAAACACATTTGATGTGCCCAATAAATTGTCTCTTTCGATCATATAATGATATTATTTAACTTATTTCCTATGAGTGTTTTTAAAAAAGGGATTGATTGACTGACAAAGGGATTGTATTGTGTAAATAATACAAACTCAAACGTATAGATCCATACGCAGGGACAAATAGGATTGACTGACAAAGTTCTTCCGTGCATACAATTTCTTGCAACAATAATTAGATGGAACTAAATGTTTGTATTGCAATGCGGCCTGTACTGATGGATGAGTATTGTATTCAAAGATCCACAAACAACATCCGATCTTTATAAATAAGAATTGAATGTATATGGGCAAAATATTTAATTTTTGTAAGCAATGGTCTGTTAGACCAGAGAAAGAATATGGAGCTGAGCCAAACACCCTTCCGAGCTATGCAACTCTCGCCAATCTAATCTCAGAGAAAAATCAGTCCACTCCTCTTTCAAAATTTAGAACTTGGAATTTTGTGAATCTCCT
This sequence comes from Picea glauca, assembly GCA_000966675.3. NCBI lineage: Eukaryota > Viridiplantae > Streptophyta > Pinopsida > Pinales > Pinaceae > Picea > Picea glauca. The sequence continues at coordinate 105,544 of JZKD02S1825308.1, read as the reverse complement.
CCGGAATTTTGTGAATCTAAATTTAGAACTTCGAATTTTGTGAACTGGAGGTTTGCTCCATCTTCTTCTTCTGGCTCCGTGACGGGCCAGGCCTTGAACTGGAAGAGGTCTTTATTAATTGAAGAATTGTCGTCGCCAGGACTTGGAGGAGGACTTTGTTACAGCGTTGGAGGATACGGTACGGAGGTTGAATCCCGTTAGCAGCAACGAGGGTATTCTTTCACTCACAGAGCACAAGGTCGGATCGTACGGCTCTGCAATTGCCAAGTGGCAGATATCCAACGCTGGGATCGTGGCGTTAAATCCGTACCATTTTGGTCGTACGGTATGTTAATGTAGCCGTTTGATTGTCGCCACGTGGCATGCATTCAACGACCAAGTCTGATGGCTAAGGTATCGCCACGTGGCAAACATCCAAGGGTCAGATCCAACGGCTCACCTCTCCCCACGTGGCACACATCCAAGCCCAGATCCGGTGGCTCAGCTCTCGCCACCAGACACGCATCCGACGGATAGATCTGGCGGCTCAGAGCCCGCCACGTGGCACGCATCCAATCGTCTGATCCGGCGATTTAGCTCTCGCCACGTGGCATGCGTCCAAGGGCCAGATCCAGCCTCTCGCCACGTGGCATGCATCCAAGGGCCAGATCCGACGGCTCAGCCCTTGCCACGTGGCACGAATCCAATGGCTAGATCTGGCGGTTCAGTTCATGCCACGTGGCATACATCCAAGGGCTAGATCCAACGGCTCAGCTCTCGCCACATGGCACGCATCCGACAGATAGATCTGGCAACTCAGCTATCGCCACGTGGCACACATGCAATGGTCAAATTTGGCGGTTCAGCCCTCGCCACGTGGCACGCATCCAAGGGCCAGATCTGGCGGCTCAGTTCATGCCACGTGGCATGCATCCAAGGACTAGATCCGGCGGCTCAAGTATCGCCACGTGGCACGAATCCAATGGTTAGATCTGGCAGATCGGTCTTGCCACGTGGCATGCATCCAAAGGCCAGATCCGACAGTCCAGCTCTCGCCACGTGGCGTACACCAAGGGCCAGATCTAGCGGCTCAGCTCTCGCCACATGGCACGCATCCGACGGATAGATCTGGCAACTCAGCTCTCGCCACGTGGTACACATGCAATGGTCAGATCCGGCGGTTCAGTTATCGCCACGTGGCACGCATCCAAGGGCCAGATCTGACGGCTCCGATCTCGCCACGTGGTAGGAATCCAAGGGCCAGATCTGGCGACTCTGCTCTGGCCACGTGGACGGCATCCAAGGGCCAGATCCGGCGGCTCAGATCTCGCCACGTGTCACGCATCCAAGGGCCAGATCCGGCGGCACTGCTCTGGCCACGTGGTACGCGTTCAACAGCCAGATCCGGCGGCTCTGCTTTTGCCACGTTGCACGTGGGGTTTGAAAAATCTTTGAATTTTGTTATAGGCGTTGGTGAATGTGGGATATATCGCAGGTATAGTGTTGCAATTTATCAGTGCCAACCATGACCATGAACTGCACGCTCTTACCTACGTTTTCAATCGAACCGAAACACCCACACAGTGAACAGCTTGAATCACCGTACTAGTAGGATCGCGGGTATATTTTTGCAGTCGTCAGTAGATATATCTTTCCAGCACTGGACCGTACCATAAAGTTTTCAATCCAGTCGACCGATGAAATTACCGTTTTCATAACGTAAGTGACAGACTTCTAACCAAATTCTACCCCCAATGGCATTCCCACAAATTTGTCGAATGGTGCTGATTGCTTTTTGTGAACAGCTGACGCATTGTTGACTGTTGTGTCTCCGTTACACTGGAGGAGGCCATATATTTGGCCATACACAGAAATGTTAAACCCAGTTTGGGACCTGCGTTCAGATTGCTCTCAAATTTACTTCCTTTTGTATAGTTATGGCCACGGTTGCACATATATGGAGGCGTGTGCATTGCAATTTTTTCCATGAAGAGTAATGATGAAGGCCAGAACAACAATGATGATGTAGAATAGCGTAATAGTTTGCCTGATGAGAAACATGAATTTTACACAAAGTCTACATGTATATGGAATTTGGGGACCTCATACTTCTTCATGTGAACTTAATCTTAAGCTGTTTTTTTATTAATTTAGGTTATCCGCTTTTCTTTCCCATATGCTAGATATCAAGCTAATTATTAAAGCATTTGTCTAAGGTTCAAACAATGAGGATGCCTAACTGGTTAGGTGGATCAGAGTATATTTTACTATCCTATTTTAGTTTCCAAAGTTAGTGTATTTTACTATTTAATAATAGTATATTTTAGTTCACTAATCAATGTTATTTTTTTTAATTTTTCATAAGATGCTTTGAGTTAAATGAAATTGTGACAACAATTATTATGTCACTGTCATAGTAGGAACATTAAGTTTTTAGAGAGTTACATTATTTCTTATGCACAGTTCCCAAGGCGTTGAAATAACATTTACATTATAGTTTTCGGGCGAGCAATATCCAGCCTGCTGCAGAGTCTTTAAGACTCTGCAGACCGGATGCCCGTGCAACACCATGATACCCTCGCACATCCATACATCATCCCGCCGCGCATCCATGCTACTCCCTTTTCCGACTCCCGCTCCATCCTCCGGTAGCTCACCCAACCAGAGGGCATGACACAACGTTGTGGACAGTTAACGGCGTAATCACTCATTTAACGGCGTAATCACTGGATATTGCCCAGCCTGGATATTGCCCAGCCTGCTGCAGAGTCATTAAGACTCTGTCAGCGGACTGCCCATACATGCTACCATGGAGCATAACTATCCATCCGCCAACCTCGACGTCCGCGCTTAATTCGGCGACCTCCTCCCTCCG
>JZKD02S1825308.1:88811-102680 GCA_000966675.3 Picea glauca | reverse complement strand
CATAATCATTGTTAATGAAGTTGTATACACTTATAAAGATTTGTATGCATATTTTAAATATATGATTTTTTAAGAAAAAAACATTGTTTTCTATTTTTAATTGATTTTTATTACACTATCATAATTAGCTTAATTACAAAGTTAACATTAAAAAATATGGAAAATAGTGACTAAAATTTGTTTCAAAAAAATTGTTATTTTAATATTAAATGGATACCTTAATATAAACATATACATTATATTTTAGAGAAAAAGTAACATAATCAATACCAATGTTAAAATAATGTGAAATTTTTTATGAATTTTACAAATTTTCCATAAATAAAAATTATATATTCTAAAAACTTATTTATTTTCGTAAGTTCCAACTTTTTATACCATATTTTAATAAATTGTTGATATATTTTTAATATTTTTTTTGAGTAAACATATTGTTTTCCCAAATTTCCATTAAAACTAAAAGGTCTAACAACTTACATCAACCTTGTCACATATAAGAAATGGACTATGTTCACTTTTTTATTAATAATAATAATAATAATTTTATTAATAATAATAATAATAATCTAGACATAACTATTTGACTACTATAATTTACCTAAATGTAGATACCTTACCCCTATACTATACCCCTAGGCTGTATAGCAATAACAAAATGTATACCAAACCTTTGTGAAGGAAACATGGAACACTCCAAAGGGCATTGTCCATTAAATTGTGCAAATCCGTCCAAATTGGATGAAGTTTGTTTTGGTTTATTAACATTGAACAAATTAGGAATTGAAAAGGAATCTATGTTTTATCACTATGCCACATCCGGTGAGTTTGTAATGTGGATTAAAATTCCACATCCAGTGGGCTGCTCTGTCACTGAGATATATGCCATCCGCGATGAGGGAGTCCAAGTTCACAGCGTTCTTACATAGTTTTGTTTAAAGGGCAGGAAATAAGTTTTTAGAGAGAAAACCATTTCATGTTATTACATTTTAAGACTAGATTGATCCGTCACTCCAGTTCAAAAGTTTGATAAGAAATTTATGACAGGCGTTTCAGAGGTTGACACGAATTGACTAATCCTTTTTTTAATAAATACAACAATGGTAGTAGAAGCTGATACTGAAGCTGGATCTCTGTCTGCCCCACGTTTATTGTGCCTTCTTCACAAAAACAATGAATAATCAGAGTGCCGAATGAGATGAAATAGGTTGGATTTGGCAACGGTTGCTAATGGAGAATGAAGATGGCTCGAAGAATTTGTCTCCCAGAATTTGTTTAGTCAAAACCCTGTTGGCCTGGACTGTTAGGTTGATTCCGTCCCAGATGATGTAAGAAGCCGGATCCGAACAGGAACCCACTGACTTGCCGTTAACAGGGCCCGTAAGTCCACATTGTGCCGCCCAGGCGAAGCTGTATTTTCCTCCTACTCCACAGCAAGATTGAGTGGTGGCCTTGAATCCTACACATACAGAAACCATTCAACAAAATTAATATGCTGAAATTTAAATGTGCAGGGCTTAATATATGCAAGAGTAGTAAAGGAAATTTAAAGTTATAAATCAAATTGAAAAATCTTTAAAGACCAATAAATCAAATGAGAAATCTTTAAAGACCAATAAGACCAATGGACAACCCCTGCTACAGAATTCGCAATCTTGGGAAGAATAGTCTGCTTGGCCTGGACGAGAGAGAGCTTGAGGCTCCTGTACGCATTGTCGAAATCGTTGCCCGCAGCTCATCCCAGCTCATTTCAAATTCGAAAATAGGGCGCGGAGGGAATAATGTACAACTCGTTTCATTTGAAATATCCAGTTAATTTCAAATTCAAAAATGGGCGCGGAGGGGCATTCACGCCGTTCATTAAATGAGTGATTACGCCGTTAACTGTCCACAACGTTGTGTCATTCCGTCTGGTTGGGTGAGCTACCGAAGGATGGAGCGGGAGTCGGAAAAGGGAGTAGCATGGATGCGCGGCGGTATGATGTATGGATGTGCGAGGGTACCATGGTGTTGCACGGGCATCCGGTCTGCAGAGTCTTAAAGACTCTGCAGCAGGCTGGATATTGCTCGCCNCCCAGCTCATTTCAAATTCGAAAAGAGGGCGCGGAGGGAATAATGTACAACTCGTCTCATTTGAAATATCCAGCTAATTTCAAATTCAAAAATGGGCGCGGAGGGGCATTCACGCTGTTCATTAAATGAGTGATTACGCCGTTAACTGTCCACAACGTTGTGTCATGCCCTCTGGTTGGGTGAGCTACCGGAGGATGGAGCGGGAGTCGGAAAAGGGAGTAGCATGGATGCGCGGCGGGATGATGTATGGATGTGCGAGGGTATCATGGTGTTGCACGGGCATCCGGTCTGCAGAGTCTTACAGACTCTGCAGCAGGCTGGATATTGCTCGCCTAAAAGCACAGCCAAAAGACGAGGAAAGCCGCAAAAAAAAATATGAAAACCATTATGGCCATTATTCTGATTCCGCCAGTTATGGCATATCTGAGCTTGTCATAAGATTTCTCAAATTCTCCTGTATTAAATTGAATCCACTGAAATTTTCTCTCAAATGGTCCCGGTCTTGGGGAAAGTACAAACCTAGTACAAACCATAGCTTCTGGCCTAAGCATAGCCACTGGCTGAATGAGCATAGCCTCTTCGAGCCTCCAATTGCTCCAAATAGGTAGCGCCTCCGATTCCTCTATGATTCCAGAAATGACAGAAAAAAGTTTAGAGTTTCGATTGACTTCTAAGGTTATGGTCTTGCCCGTCAGGGTCTTTACGAAGATCTGCATCTTGCTCGCTGCCAACAATTTCTCCACGACAACTGTGGACTAAACACTTAATACATTTCTTTTGAGGCTTTTGTAGTCCGTTTCTAGGGTTTCAACCTTAGGGTTCTGTGGGAAAAAGCAAGCCATTTCGAGATAAGGATGATTGTAATGATGTTCATGATCAAGATCCAGAGTCTGTCTTTCGAGATCCACTTCTACTCTGCTTGTTGATAGATTCTATGAAACCAACTTCCTGTCTGCTTTGGATCCATCTCCTTAGATCCATTCTGTTTATCTTGATGAATATCTCCGATTTGCTCTTTCGGTTGTCCTGGTTGTCTCGGAAAAAGATCCGGTTGTTCTACGACTGCTAAGTTTGTCTGATTTATATTTGACACTTTTCAGGTTCAAATTCATCATTCACCTTTGATTTTTTAGACGCTGTCCAACTTCACATGGGTCGTCCACACTTATCATTTCTGAACCTGTTTCAACGATATTCTTAACAATTAACTTTTCTGTACTAATTTCAGATTTCATGATTTCTGAACCTTTTTCAACGATATTTGCATTCTCAACAGTTAACTTTTCTGTACTAATTTCAACGATATGTGCATTCTCAACAGTTGACTTTTCTGTACTAATTTCAGATTTAGTTGCTCCCAATAGTTGATTATTACAATTCATGTTATCAACTTGCATTTTCAATTTAGACTTGATCACATTGCATTCTCCAGTTGGATGTCCAAAATCATTATTACTCTTTCTAGCTTCTCTTCCAGATGCTGGGACACTCTCTTTCATTATTGCTGGAAAATACAGCCATCTTTACTAGCAGGTAAAACATAACATCAAACACACATTTGGAATCTAGGTAGTCATATCGTCAAAAAAATAGGTGTTGATCTAAAGCCCTCGTTTACTTGCAACGCCAAACTTGAGGACAGTTGAGAACCCAAAAATTTTACCATCGAAACTTCAACTCATCAATGCACTCCTCCTTACCCGTGTGCTTGATTGCCATCGAAAACAAGGAGTTGTCAAAATATGGATATATGTATGATTGGATCTCTGCTAGGGTATTCCTTTGTAACAGGTGGTGCATGCGGATATGGCAGCCTAGTGAAACAGATACCTTTCCAATAAAAAATAGCTGCAGGAAGTCCGGCCCTATTCAAAGACGGGAAAGGATGCGGGGCTTGATATCAAGTCTGTTTGGGGTATTTATAAAGTTTGGCGCCTTGTTGATGAGGAATTAACTCATTATTTGTCGCGTGTAAGCAGGTAAAGTGCACGGCGAATGGCTTGTGTTCCCAGAGCGCGGTGACGGTGGTTATTACAGACGAATGTCCTGGTGGAATCTGCTCAGGTTCTGGAAAAATACATTTTGACCTCAGTGCTACTGCCTTCAGCGACATGGCATCTCCTGGTACATCTTTGGATCTGCTTAACGCTGGAGTCGTCTCTATTTTTTTCCAACGATATTGATCTAGTCCTACTCCGCAGTCGAATAGATTAGAGGAATTGGAAGAGTTGAATTCCTTTATGATGTTTGTATCATTTTATTTATTACTTCAGTTTTCCTTTCTTGTGTTATTATATAGTGTGCCTTGCGAATATCCAGGGAAGAATATTACATTCCACGTTAACGAAGGCGCCACCAATTACTGGTTCGCTGTCCTTATTGAATACGAAGATGGAGATGGCGATCTTGGTGCAGTCGATCTAAAGCAGGTGTATTATTATAAATATTAGCTCAATTGTACTTGTGTGTAGCAATATATATCATTGCAAGTAGATTCATGTTTATATTCTCATGTATGCAGGCAAACTCTGATACATGGCAAGGAATGCAACAGACATGGGGCGCAAATTGGTCTTTGAATAGTGGCCCTTTACAAGCTCCGTTCTCTATTCGCTTGAAGTCTCTTTCAACTGGAAGAACACTCACTGCAAATAACGTTATTCCACAGAATTGGCAATCTACTATGAATAACAAACTCATTTTATGCAGCTTATAGTCTGTAACACTTTTACAACTTTGCGATGTGGTTAACATAGATGGGAGTGTACTAGGCGTTCAGTTTTATAACGCTGAATTAATGTCTAAATATTACTCAGAAATTGAGTTTTCTCTATTCGGGGAAAGAAACTCAAAAATATTGAGGGAAGTCAGTCTTAGGATTGTGGTAGAGACATCCATATCAATTTCAACTATATATTTTTCTAGTAGTCGAAGCTCATATGTCCCAGTTCATGTAATTTTAACGACTCTAAAATAATTGTTATGTTCGAATTATATTATCTCTCCACATTTTTGTTCATTCATATTTATATACTTTAGCAGTTCATTTTCTTAATAACAGCTCCCTTCAATATTACAATCCCACAAATATGTAAGTCCATTCCCTATTTCTATGCCGTTGAGCTCGCGCTGACTGCTACAGCTGGATGCAACAGATTCTCAATAGTCAATCCCTGCCATCAAGTGCATGCAGGGGCTTGTTCCATAAGCAAGCCATGTAATTATTTCATGAGCGACCCGCGAATCCAAGTACAACAATTAACGACGCACTTATCCACATTCCAAAGTACATCAATTCATTCTAGAAGAGTCAGATTCAATACACCAAAAAACCATATTTCTAGAAGACTCACATTGAATCCATACTTTTAGAAGACTGAAATTATTTGAATCTTTGTTATTAATAATTTAATCAATAAAAAAATTGGTTGGTTTTTATTTATTTATAGTTTGTAAAAATGGTTGAAAATGAAAGTAAGTTAAATGTAGAAAAGTAGATGTGAAGATCAAATTTCAAAAATAATCATCGTCTAGATACTCCATTCTTTCCATTTTTACCAAATCCTTGAAAGTTATTTTTGAAATTGTTGATTGTAACTATGTACTTACTTTTTGAAGGTGATATTTGAAATTGTTGCAATGTAAGTATGGCATTGGTAACTAGTAGAGGAAAAACAAAGGAATTTTTTGTCTATCTATCAATAGACAAATAATTTATTATTGCTAGGATCATTTTTAATTTTATATTTATTATTGTAACTTTCTAATTATGTTTTCTATTTTATATTACAATTATAATTTTTATGTTCCTGTAGTTTATATCATTTGCTATATCTCAAAGTTACAACAACATTTGTAACTTTTGTGAATACTTTTAGGATATTTGTTGTGTTCTAGGGTATTAATAAATTGTTTTTGTTAATATATTCCTTTAATTAGTTTTATCCATGTCAAGAGTGTTTATGAGAGTCTTGAAATAAATGTTATTATTAATAATATTATTTAAGTAAAAATAATTCATTTTATTTCGTTTATTAATGTATATATTTATGTTTTTTTTGGTTATTTATTTTATAAATGTGATGTTTGTGCAAGGGTCATGAAGATAATCCTAAATTATATAACTCTGGATACTCATCATAATATTTATTTTCTATGCTTTTCTTTATACAATGTTTTATTATTGCATTGTTCTGCATTTGCATGCAATGTGGAGTCATCCCAGGAAGTTGGTATATTCGAGGATCTGATAGTTGCATCGAGATAAGGATACTAGACTGATAGTTGGAGTTATATGAAATTATAAGCAAAATTTTCAGCAAACTCAAAACCTCAAACAAGTTTTTTCTATCTTATTCATTTTCATAGTTAAATTACTTGTATTTCTATAAAATTGCTTTTATTTCTACAAAAATCAATGATTCTACAAAATTACTTTTATTTCTACAAAAATCAATGATTCTACAAAATTACTTTTATTTCTACAAAAATCAATGAATATGTAAAACAATATAACAATTAATTTCACCTTAATCAATAGATTTAGAAAAGATCCCCATATGGGTGTTAGGGACGTGAACCGAGGGAGCTACGACCCCTGACGATGCTATGATAGTTGGAGCAAAAGGCATTAACACCGCGATGAGTTGGCAAGAAGATGAGCGACAAGGCATCGCTGAATCAATGGGTACGAAAAATGGAAGGGAGGGAATGAACTCTTGGCCCGAGGCAACACACACGAACCCTCAGGGGAGTTCACATGGCATAGTAACTCAGATGCATGAGGAGACGTGGTGCCAACACTCTATTCATAGAGATTGTGTTTAATGTTATTTACTATGGGATTAAGCCAACCTCCAAAGGGAATTATTAACCTTAGCTTTATGGAAAAGGTGATGCAAAGTAAACAATGTGTTAGGTCTGGCGATTTGCGTGCTCCTTAACAAAAACAACAGATAATTCCTTGTCGTGGTTCTAGTGAAATGGAGGATCTATGGGCTTTGCAGAGTGAGGGGTGGGTCGAGACCCTTCCTCTGAGAGTGAGTATCAGACAAAGGTTTAGAACGTGATCTTGGGCAACAATGGCTCCTCGTCAAGGGTACCCGAGGGGGTACAATCGAGGAGGAAACTCGCCAGTCGGGCCTTCGAATCATCAACCTAGAAGAGATTTTCATACCTCAAGGGTCCAACGAGAACCTTTCGATGCAACAACCACTTTTTTTGAATCTGTTCCTCCTCACTTTCAAGAACATTTGGAGGAGGCAGAGTGAGTGGTCCATTTGGAAAGAACGATGACCACTGACCAGGAGGTGGCAGATATAACCATTCGTTGGATTCTGGATGTAAGGAAAACTCGCGCTAGGGAAACAAAGTACTAGGAAATGATGGAGCTTTATTGGCATGTCAAAATTCTCTTTGGCCAGATGCTTCAAATATGGGAGAAGGCACAAAATATGATTCAGATGCAACTGGATGGCCTTCATTTGATGCTGCATGAAATTGCCTCACATCTGCCATCAAGAAACATATTAGTGACAACTTCTTCCCTGAGAAGCACTGCTCATTCGACCCCAAAGAAGACTCAGGATCAGTCGGTGATGCCGCCAAGCCCATGAATAGTAGGTATAATTTTCAATTTTGTACGAATTATAAAAGAATAACAAACTTTGGAGCCTGTGACGGTTTTTATTTAGGTTGCTCTTCTGGTTTTTTAGCTTCCAAGACTCTATTTAAAAATATTGGCCAAATTCTATGGACTAAGGACCTATACCTTTGTTGATGGTCTAGTTTTCCTAGTGGCAAGCTAACAATAAATCCTTTTTGTATGTAAGATATTTTGCTAGATCAATAGAAATTTTGTGTGTGTGCTTAAAAATAAAATTAGATTTAGAAATGAAATTTGTTTGTGTTTTGTTTTGGGGTTTTCTATTATTTTTATGCATCAATCTAAAATTTAAATTTAAATAAGTTAGATAGCTTTGATGCTATGGCTCAAATTATACAATATGTGAGATTTAGTTTCCATAAGATTAATAATTCCCAAGCACATAAAAGATATGCAAGTATGAAATCGATATGTAAGTAGAGAAAAATGAAATATGAAATGCATCTAAACTAATATGAGCAATCTAGATGAAAATACATGAAATCAATATGACCTACCTACTTATCTGGGGCCTTGGGGCTCTGAAGATTAGGTGATGGGTGATTTTAGGTGAAGTCATACAACTAGTGCAACTAGCTAGCCATCTCATCAAAGTATCTCCCCCTGTGCTTAATCATGTAATACAACAAAGATAAGTCAAGCACATAATAATCATGAGTATAAAAATATATATAATCAATCATGGAATAAAACCCATGGAGATGAGTGGAGAGAGGAAATGTTGTTAGAAAGAGAAGCCACCAGCCTTATCATCCTACCTAAAAGTGTAATCAAAAGCTCGATCAATCCATCTTTGAAGAGGGATACTATATGTAGACGATGGCTCATCTTCATTCACGCACAAAGATCCGCCGCTTGTTGAAGACCGAGAGGAGATGAGAGAGCAGAGGAAGACTGTATGGCTTCCCAGATAAGTGTTAAAATTTATCTTAAGCAATTAGGTGTATTTAGAATTATTTAAATTTAGATTATTAAAAAAATAACTACATGCATAAGGATCACTGAAAGAATGGCATCCATAATATACACAAGATTTATCTTGGGAAACCCTCATGGGGGAGAAAACCCAACAAAGCTTTTTCAATATAAATTTGTCAACAAGTACAATGTATCTCTTAAGAGAGATCTCTCCAAACAAAAGATAACAAAAAATAAACCAGAAACCTATTGCACAATTTTTTACTCTCTAATTTCGACCTGATATATGTGTTATGACAAGGGTAAAAAATTAGATAATTAAAGGAGTAGGGCCCCAATTGTCATAGACCAAACCCCTCTCTATTTGGGCTAGTGCTTTCTATCCTATGGGGGGAGTCCCTAGGCACAATGAAGCATCTTGTTGTTGTCCTTAAGTGTGATTTTTGTGTATAAAACCTACAAAACAACAAGTTGTTCGCCTTGGACATCATGTAGAAGTAGTCCAAAATGATGAGGGAAAACGATCTTCTATGCTTGGAGGGAACCTACGGGGTTAGCACAATGATAATAGAGTGGAAAGAAGAGGAAAATTATTCAAAAAGATAAGATTTAATCATAATGAACCGTTCAGAAACTGACATATCAGATTACAAATTTACCATAATACCACCATGAAATGAGGTTTGAAGATAAACACACACTTCTTTATTGATGAATCTTACAAGAGGATTGTTTGCGCCACACTTGGAAAGCCTACAACTGGTACACTGACTACTTTTCTCAAAGAGGATCCATTAGACTAGAGAACAAGAGAGAAGAGAATGAGAGAGACATTATGATGCTACTGCAATGAAGTGAGCAATAACCAATGACAAGCATCCAATATATAGCACAATGGGGGTGCATATCCCAAGGGAGGAAGAGAGGACACATGAGAGGTTAAGTTTAGAGTCTTAGTGTATGTGGGAGAAAAATAGTGAGATGAGTGAATGTGAGTGTGAGTTCACATGGAGTTAATGCACATGGAGAGAGGAGAATGAATGCCCCCTATAGGTTAGGGAAACATGAAATGGAATGAATGGTGAGTTAAGTGTGAGAAAGGGTTAGGAGAGGCACATGGGTTCATGAGAAGGGATAAAATTAACTACAATTCCAAGTAACTGAGACATGTTGGGAGTTAACTAGGGAATGTTTCCACATGCATGAGAGAAGAGAGGGTGCATTTAGGGTGAGAGGAGAAGTGGAAATGTGAGTGAGAAAAGCGCCCAAGTTAATTGGAGTGTGATAGGTAGGTGAAGGAAAAAATTAGCCTCCAACGCATGACTTGATGTTCAATTAACTCAAGTGTGAGGAAGATTATACGACTAAACTCATGTGACCCCTTCCCAATTATTAATTATTCATCTCATGCTCGAATATGGGGAATATGCGCCCTATGCTTAGGTGAATGCCACATCATTCTGCAGAGCTGCCACAAGTCGACCTCTAAGGGTGTCACTTGGCACTGCATGGAATATTATTGGACCTGCTAAATATAGAAACTTCTAAAAATAGAATCTCACTCCTAAGTTTTAGGAAACTGTCCACATCATCTAGGATGACTAGGAGGCCACCGCCACATGTCACTGTCTAAAAGTAGACACTACTAAAAATAGAAAGTTTTTTTAATACCCTTGAATTTATACACATTGATCTTGTCTTTCCGCAAGGGATCCAAATATGCGATCGGAACTAACATGCGAGCCCTGATGCTCAACCTGCTAACAATAGTAACTTGGGCCACATCGTGATGGAAAAGATCCAAAATACTCTGGATGTCTCAAGGATCAATACCGCACTCTCAGAATATGAATCTGGGGCCTAGAGAAAAACCTGTTAAAAATACAAATTTCCTGCATGTCTCCCGGAAAAGTTTCATCGGACCAAGAATCCTACAAGGAGTCATACTGTATTCTCAGAACTCCTCAAAACTATCAAGAGACCCATTCAAATTGTGTCTCATAAAAATTAGTAGTGCCTACTGTATGTAGACATCTCTCTCAAAATGCATGGAAACTAGGTCAACTCTAACTTTGAACCAAACAACCATGTACTGATCATATACTTGTCTCTCATGGGAACCAATCTCCCACTCAATACAAGTGCTAAAATCTGGAGAATCTCATAATGCTAGCCACAATAGTGCATGCTGGCTCTTAACTCTTAAGATTTTCAAGGGTGAAAATATAGGGGTTAACAATGGCGAGTCAAGGGGACAGGATCCCCTTGTGGGATGTCGAGAACCATAAAAATCTATGTGTCCATAAAACTAATTGATGCCCTGTGAGAACTTTGTAAGATGTATCAATGATGCTTTGTGGAAACTGAAGAAATATGTACCAAGAATACCCCTGTAACTGCGTGGAAGGAGAAGAGGCCTTGTAAGCTGATGAAGAAAAAACATTTAATATGATTTGTAATACCAAATCCTTTCCAATGGGCCATGGAGTCAAAATATATAATCCTCCCACTGAAAACTAAAACCAAGGGGTCTCATCCAAATTCGCTACTTTCTACCACCCAAAAATGTACACTCCTCCCCGTGGTAAATGTGTTGATGTCGACACAAGGGAGAGAATCACTTCATCATATGTTGATAATGTAAACACCTTTGAAGTGCGGAGGAACACCACCGATAATGTTAATGGGTCCTAAGGTACAATCACAACCTGGCACTGTGAAATATGTTATGAAGTCGAACAGTGACAAGGATCATCCAAGCAAGGCCCAATGATACTCGACCTTATCGAATGCAAAATAACCGCCAATGAGGCTAACAACTACCAAGGTGTTGTACTCTTGGGTCATTTGTAGATAATGTGTCAAAGTCGATACAAGATGACCTGTTGAAAACAAGAGCAATGATGTCTCTCTTCCCTCATCGCAAAGTGATAACTCAAGAAGGTCAAGATGAAAGAACTAGGTATCGTATCCCTATTGTTGGATGAGGGGGATGACCGACTCAAATCATAAGACTAAATGACAAGAGATGAGTAGAAAATACATAATATGACTCAAGACACTCCTATGTCTCCTCATGCTACCATCCTAAAGGATCAATTCTTCAGGAAAAATGAAAAATGGAACCCCCATCCATGCTCACTCTAATGATAGACACAAAGGCTCGGCATCCGTAAGATAAACATTCAAATTTTGACCTAGGAAAAACACTAGAGGACAACCATTTATTCATGAAAGGAAAAAAACACACAAGACATGACCACATGCTGATATAACTAGGCAAAAAATCAATTATACTTATGTAAAGACTGAAGTAGATAATTGAAAGGAAAAAGACACTGCAAGGGAAATGTAGATTGATGTCATAAAACTTTGAAAAATCAGCAAGAAGGAAATATTGAAATGACAATGCGGAAAGGAAAGACAACTACCCTAGACCCAATTTCTTTTACCTCAAATATGCCATGATTAAATCATCATACTCAAAGGACCAATGTAACCATGTGGCCAAATAATCATTCCAACGAGAGAGGTCAACAAATTCAACCATCTAGGGGGGCCAATCGTCAAATCTCATGTGACCCAAAATATCCTTGATGTATTTTTTAATGAAGGCATAATTGAAGGCCACTAGTTGATTGAAGGATGTTGATTAGAATATAAAACATGGTATTTCAATCATAGGAAACGTGAATGCATGAAAGCCAAAAATCTTCGAATCATCCTGTTGAAATACCTCCATCATTCTGAGATCAATCAGGTCATGATGAACTATGATATCCAAGCTCTGATCAATCACAGGATCCTGCAAAGGAACAAGATCTAGTTGCAGGACCATAGGTAAAGTGCAAGGGATATCATCCTCTGGTGGAACCAAAAGTGGTTCCTCCTGTTGTAATGGTGTCTGGTCAAGTTGTTCCTAGACCACTGCTATGATAGGAAAGGATGAAATCCCCTGTTGAATGATCTTTACTTGGTTAATCTATGGTTCCTCCTCTTGAATCTTTTCATCCTCTTGAAATTTTTCGTCTTCACTAATGGGAGGAACCAATGAAAACTATTGAGTATTCAAATCTTTACCTTCATCTTCTTGGAACTCTACATGTGATTCAAATGGTTCAACTATTGGTTTTGGATCATCTAAAAGTGGGCTATCACCCTCTTTTTCATCTCTAGGAACTTGATATGATGCAGATTGTGTTTTATCTTCATTAACACATATTTCTTGCACTTCTGTAACAATCGCCAGTTGAAAGTCATGGATTAGAATGAAGCCATATGATACCATAAAATATCTTTCCAACTTAATAGCAACAACCTGGGCCTCTTCAAGATTTCAAGGTTCCTTATTCCTGAGAAAAATACCCAAAATGCCATCAAATTCCTCAAGATAAAAAATCAAAGCACAAGCATCATTAGGCCTTATAGTAACAAGAAATTTATAATAATTTTTAGAAAAATGAGCACTAAAATTAGTGATAGTTTCATCCCCATTGTTTTTAATATGATTAAAAGCATTAATTAAGGAAGAATTGCCCGACTTATTCACCAATATTTTAGTGAACGAATCCCATCCATCAATGGAGGCATCCGAGAGAGATTTGTACCATGTTTGTGCCTCTCCCTCAAGGGTCGACACAAACATCCTCATGTTCCACCTCAAAATCATCCAACAATTTTGAAAAAGCAGCCAAGTGGTCCTCAACTGATTCTCCAGACCTTCCTGCAAACAAAGGTAAGCATTTAAGCCATTTACATGTAGGTAAGTTGTGAGGATAATCTGGGAATGCAACAAAGCTTAGTGGGTCAAAAGCATAAAATCTCCACATATTTTATAAATTTGCTCATCCCAAGACATTTTTAGGTTATCCTACGAACCATTGTCACTATGTACATCATGAACATTTATCCTAATAATGATGATATTTATTTTGTTCTTTAAACCTAAAATGTTGGAAAATTAGTTTTGATCTTTATAAATCAAGTTTTTTCATTTATTAAACTTTAAACCATTAAAAAAATCATCATTGTATTTCTTAATACATTATTATTACAACAACTCCATGAAATGGTAACAAATATTCATGAAATATTTCAACTTTAATCCAAAACATTTTTTGTCATTTATGTTTCTTAATGCAACAAATTACTACATTATGTTTCTTAATAAAACAATTGCATGAATTGGTAATGAAAACTCATGGGAGATTTGAAAT
>JZKD02S1825308.1:42096-75391 GCA_000966675.3 Picea glauca | reverse complement strand
TGTTCTAAATTATTATAGGGACAATTTTTATCTAGATTATTTTTCTTATAAAAAGTAGAATTAATAGGTGCAAAATAACAAATTTCTATATACATCTTCTTAGCATTGGTGTCTGCAATTTCTATCCAAATGTATTGATTAAGAGGGTCAATCTTATGAATTTGAATGTGAGGAGAAATGATTTTTCTAATATAAAAAGCTATGCCTCCTATACCTCTATGGTGAGATTATTTGTTCCATGCTGACCACAAGACAAATCCTTCCATGTTAGGGACCTTAGACTCCTCATGCTCCCAATTTTTAGCTAGATAGATAATATCAATACCAGTCGGGATCCAACTTATCATAGGACCTTTGCGCCATGGAAAGCCACGACAATTCCAAAAAAGGATCCCAAGTGTCCCAAATTCCTATTTATTATTATCCTTCTGGTCTCTATCCCTAACAATAGCTTTTCGATTTCTAATTCTTGCCCATTTTCCTTCTTTCCTGACTTCTTTTACCTTTTGAACTTTCTTTCTTAATTCAGCTTGGTCTTCAGGAATGAAGTCTTCATTTGTGTTCTTGTATATTTAATGCACATTTATTCTTGTGTATTTAATGCACATTTATTTATTCATAACACTGTATATTTTGTTTTTTGAATTTTTAAAAATCTTCTTATTTTCATGTATTTAATACACATTTATTTATTCATGACATGTATATTTTGTTTTTTGAATTTTTAAAAATATTTTCTACTTTTTTTCAATTTGATTTTGTATTATTGTATCATGGTAATTGATTTATCTTATTTTGTTATGTAAGTTTTATTTGTTTTTTACATTTTTGAATGTTTCTATGATATTTTATATTTTAAAATGTTATTACAATTTTTTATTTTTTTTTATTTCTTGTGATTTATGTTTATTCTATTATTTTTTTTTTTAATTTCTTACTATCATGATACATGTTTATACTATTATCTACTCTTACTATCATCATTTTCCATTTTTATCTTATCTTTAATATTTTACCATTTTTATTATTCCTACTACATTTTATTGTCTCATTTACTCTTATTATCACTTTCCATTTGGTCTTTTAATATTTTACCATTTTTATTAAAGTCTTGCTATACTTTATTCTATCATTTGTTGTCCTATTAATATTTAGACCATTTCTATTAAACTTCTTTTATTGTTTTTTTAATTTCTTACATTTTTATGTTACCATTGTTGAAAGATTTGTAATTTCTATAAAATTTATGTTCTCTATTATTTACCATTTTTTTAAACCCTTTCATGTTATCTTTATTTTATTTATTTATTTATTAGATATTTTAATTACAATTATTATAATTTTTATAAAAAAATATTATTTTATATTTAAAATTTTGTAAAATAATAATTGTAATTATTATTATTATTTATCATTGAAATGAAATGTTATTTATCATATCTTTGGTTGTGTTGTAATTTCTATAGAAATTTTGTTATTTTGTGATTTTTATAGTTACAATTTATGTTATTTATTTTTTCTATTAATTGAAAAAATTGTAATTTTGTCATTTCTTTAATATAATTTGAAGATAAATTAAAAAAATCATACATTTTAAAATCTATTTCTTCAATATAATTTGAAGATGAATTAAAAAAATCATACATTTATTAATCTAGTTCATTAAATAAAAAAATTATTATTTATTTTTAATATTTAATTAGTTTTATATATTGTATGTTTAAAATAATTTAATTTAAAAACAATAAATATTCATTGAAATTAAATTAATTAGAAAAGTATAAAGTTTAGGTATGGTACTAAGACTAGATATTACTTTACTTTAAAGTGCAAGGGTAAATTAAAATTACATTTATTAATATAGTTCATTAAACAAACTTATTTATTATTTATTTTTAGCATTTAATTAGTTTTATAGTTTGTATGTTTAAAATAATTTAATTTAAAAATAACAAATATCCATTGAAGTTAAATTACAATTAGGGTAGTGTAAGACTTAATGTATGAGACTAAGATTAGATACTACTTTTAAGTGCAGGTTAAATTACAATTCTGATAGTAGTTTTATGCATGGAAAGAAGTTCAAATGGTACTTTAAAGTGTAACCTCAATGATGGACTCTCCATGTTATGTGTTAGAGTAATAATTACATTCTATGGGTTAGAGTAATAATTACATTCTAGCTTGATTTAATAATGATCTTCTATGCATTATTAAATTAAATAAAAAGGAATGAAAGAAATTTAGAGAGATTTTAAAATTTAATGAAAAGTAGGGATCATTCAAATATTCAAATGAACAACTTTTCCAATCATCCATATTGTTGATGATTACAGCTGCGTGAGACATTCTCTAGGACACAGACTGATTGAGTCAACCTGAGAGAGAGCTCCTGAGATGGGTGTGTGGTTCCTATCTGAGACATAACTGGAACGTAGTGATGACCTCCTCCTTACAGAGAGTTGAGAAGAAATCCAAATGATTCTCGCGTGTAACGCAGTGAGAAAGGAGATTTTCTGAGTTGGACGTGCCTGTGGCTGAGCACAAGGTGAAAGTGTGAATTCCCATTAGTTGGGTGCATCATTATGAGCCAGAGTTGAAGACGATGTATTAGCATCCTCTGAACAGAGAGTTGAGACGATGAACCCCAAATGATTATCCTGTGTAATGAAGTGAGAAAGAAGATTTGTTGAGTTGGACGTGCCTGTGGCTGAGCACAAGGTGAAAGTGTGAATTCCCATGAGTTGGGTGCATTGTTATGAGACAGAGATGAAGACGATGTATTAGCCTCCTTTGAGAAAAGAGTTGATATGATCAACTCCAAATGACTCTCATGTGTAATGCAGTGGGAAAGAATATATGTTGAGTGGACATGCCTGTGGATGAGCATAGGTGAACGTGATCCTAGTGATGGAGCACTAGTGAGTGTGGATCTCATGTGAGACGCAGTGAGATAGAGATATGGACATCCCTATGGATGTACCCCTAGTGGTTAAGCACTAGTGGGTGTATGAGATCCCTTGCTATATTTTTCAAGATTCAGACCTGCCTATAACCCGAATTGTAATGTAAAGGGTACAGGTCGCCCCCACCTTAAAGTAATTGATAATTAATGTAAAAGATAATTAATCTAGTTATTATTAATTATATTGTGAGTTAGAGAGGTTGTGCCAATAGACACTTCTGTTGATAGGTCAATTCTAATATAAGTAAAGGTAAATTCCCCATTGAGGAATCATATCCTTGTGTGAGTTTGAAAATTTCAGCAAGTACATCTTCTTGGGAAAAGTGTGCACCTCTCTTGGGCACTAGTATTCTAGGGTTTGCAGGCACCCTCTTGTGTGCTAAGTTTTTTTGGTGGTGAAGGTATTTCTCTTGAATAATATAGAAAAGGATTGGCTGGGTTTTCTTCCCTTGTTGAGAAGGGTTTCCCATGATACTTCTTCTGTACTTGTGCATGGTGTTTCTTCTTGTGATCTTGGTTGTTGCAACAAAATTGTTTATGGTTTAAGTTAAATGCAAAAATAGAATGAACTTCATGCTTAAACCTTGAATATTGAAAAATAAACATGGTATCAGAGCATAGGTCTTGAAGAAATATTGCACAAGCACTTAAAAGAGCAAGCTGTCATCCTTCTGCAGTTTTGTACGACCTCTAGGGTTTCTGCAGAAATTTGTATGACCCTCACTTGATTGGCCCTTTCAGCACCTTACACATGGATGTTGGAGCTAAAACTTGGATCAAGTTATACGGCCTTCCTCAGCGCATCTTCGGAGATATTCAAAGTGAATTTCCAAGGATTTTTAGTTTTTGGCCCTAGAGTTTCTAGGGTGCCAAAATTTTCTGCAGAATCTTTATCTTAGGTGTTAGCACAAACATATGCAGTGACAAAAGTAACTCAAAGGCGTTGTGAACTCTAGATATGAAAATTGGTGCTACCGAAATTGAGCTCACAACAGGCTAACCAAGTCCTTTGTTTGCACAGGAAACGTTCAAACATAACATTCAGAGAAGCCCTATTCGGGTTTGAAATACAAGGAAGTAAACAACTTCAATTTTCAACGGTGGAGATCCCATGTGTAGTTCATATTAGTGGCTCCCATGCATTCATAGTTTCAAAGTCGCGCAATGATTAACGACTAGACAGAAGTGTCGAAGTCCTGAAGTCCCTAAGTGACGAGAGGCTACCACATCAACCGAGAGAAAGTCACTTTGGGATATATTCATGCCCATGTTCAAAATATCTTGAAGCCCGAAGTCTCGAAGTAACGAGAGACCGCCACATCAACTGGGTGAAAGTCACTTCAGGAGATGTTCATGCCCGTGTTCAAAATCTCCCGAAGCCCAAAGTGTCGAAGTAACGAGAGAATGCCACATCAACCGGGAGAAAGTCCCTTCGGGAGATATTCATGCTCGTGTTCAAAACCTCCCGAAGCCTGAATCCCTGAAGTAACGAGAGGTTGCCACATCAACCGGGAGAAATTTACTTTAGGAGATATTCATGCTCGCAAAGCCCGAAGTCCCAAAGTAACGAGCGGCTGCCACTCCAACCAGTAGAAAGTCACTTCAGGAGATATTCATGTTCGTGTTCAAAATCTCCTGAAACCCGAAGTCCCAAAGTAATGACAGGCTACCACGTCAACTGAGGGAAATTTACTTCGAGAGATTTCCATTCAAACATTTTGAAGTCCCGAAGAGCCGAAGTCCCGAAGTGACCTCCGACTGCCACGTCGCTTCAGGCCCTACCACTCCGCGGGTTTTTTTCAACTCAACACATGGTGCTCATCCATCAATAGCTGTGACATCATATAGCGTCAGGCCACCATGTCATTCTTGGCCCGTACCACTCTGGGAGTTTTTCATGCTTCACAATCCAGAACTCCCAAAGCTCGAAGTGCCGAAGACACATGGCGCTCATCCATCAGTAGTTGTGAAAACATAATGACGTCATACCACCATGTCAGATTTAGGAGATATTCTTGCTCGTCATTCAAAGCTCCTAAGCGCCAAAATCAACTCCATATCTAAACATGGTTAAAAGGATTCTGGAGTTGGAAGACAGATAAATTTTAGTGGGGGGGATAAATTAATAGGGTTATCCAGATTGCAGATTGCAACAGATCGGTGACCACACTTCGTTGCAGGGATAGAACATGCTTGAATGTTAAAATTCTAGATTGGCCCTACAATCGAAACCATGGTATAGCAGAAGAGGTACATGGTAGTTGGTGGTGAATTGCAGGGGTAGAAGCGGTGTGGACCCAAACCACCCTTGGCAACTTACGCAATCATGTGCTGATGTAGGGTCCATTCGAAAGAAAAATGTGGCAACAAAAGCAGGGCATTCCCAAATCCCAAATTGCAACAGATCGACGACCACACTTCATTTTGGGGACAAAACATGCTCGAACGTTAAAATTCTAGAGCAGTCCCGTAATCGAAACCATGGTATAGCAGAAGAGGTACGTGGCAGTTGGTGGTGAATTGCGGGGGTAGAAGCGGTGTGGACCCAAACCTCCCTTGGCAAATTGCGCAATCACATGCTGATGTAGGGTCCATCCAAGAGCAACACGTGGCAACAAAAGCAGGGTGTTCCTAGATCGCAGGTTGTGACAAGATTGATGGCCACACTTCATTGCGGGGAGAGTAAGTGCTCGAACGCTAAAATCTTAGAGTGGTCCCGAAATCAAAACCACAGTATAGCTAAAGAGGTACGTGGAAGTTGGTGGTGGATTGCGGGGGTCGAAGCGGTGTGGACCCAAACTGCCCTTGGAAACTTCCGCAATCACATGCTTATATAGGGCCCAATCCAAGAGCAGTGTGTGGCAACAAACTAGGCATTAAGCCTCATCCTTATCCCAAGGAGAAATCAGTTAATGAAAGAAGGATTGGTGGTTGAAACAATCGACTTCCCCCTTAAATGGAAGCATGGGGGGTCTGGCTGAGGAGACATAAAGCTATCATCCTAAAGTACCATAGAGGGAAGTTTCTCCTACAAGCCCATACTGACCAGAATTTCCTTCTGACAGAAGGAGTAGGAAAGCCAAGAGAACACGAGGGCCAACTCGCACTCCTAGTAGTGGTGGACGGTTTTGATTATAAATACATCAAATGAATGAAGTAAGAGAGGTTTGGTCCTAAGACCGGAGGAGGTTTTGAGAACTATTTATGACTGTATATTTCAGTTTGTAAGTCAGAGGGGCATGTAGTTGTAAATTGTATGTTATTGAAGATTCATATGAGATGTTTCATTAGATTTGTCTTCTATGCTCTATGTTCTATTCTTCACCTTGTTTGAATGTATTGTTGATTTTAAGGATTAAAATTTGCCTTTGATTGATAGATTCTTGATGCAGTAGATGATCTGTTGTAAGCTTGCCTATTTATCGTTGTTTACTATTCAGACACATCTAAATTATCTTTGCAGAGAGGATCTCTGCTTAGTGAACATTTGTCTTTATGTTAATTCTCTTATTCTTCTCTTCATCATTATACAAGTATTTTGTCTGATAGGGAGCTTAAATGCCTTCAATGAGCAGATTGTTTATGACTCCATAGCCCAATGGTCCATCATTGATCTACATTGATATCTGTTGTATTTTCCTTTCTTTAAAGTCTTGTTGATCCACCTATTCAAACCAAATTTTATCTTAAACTTTTTGATGGGTACTAAGCTTGCACTTTAGCAGTCAAAGTTTAACTTTTAGTGCTAACATTAATGGCGTTGTTTTTGGGGACAAAAGTGAAGATATCTTCCTTGGGAGAACGGCATAGATCCAACTCTCGATGGTAGACAAGAGAGGGACACATAAAATTAACTGTAATCATCTACCTAGTGACTCCACAATCAAAGACTCCACTAGGGAGGATCCTGTTGACAAAAAGATGACCATACGAAAGGGGATGATCAGGTATCAGCTTATGATCTTTTTCCATGAACTTTTGTTTTTCTTTATCAGCTCATTTCTCTCTTTCCCTTTACATATCAAGAGGATTATCCTCTTCTTTGTTTATTTGGATGATCATCAACCTTCCTTTATATATCCATCCTTGGAAGAAGAACACATGACTTATGCCTGTGTTGTAGATGTTGATCTTGTATCTTCACCTCAGCCTATTCATAAGGATGAGCTTTGTATTGAAATCCATCTTGAATTTGATCACCCTTGTAACCTGGAGGAGGTTGAAATTGATTCAAATCATTCTCTTATATCATCACCTTCTATTGTTATTGTTGAACCTTTCCATCATCATGTTAAACTTTATATCCAACCCATTAGTTTTCAAACTAGAATCAGAGACAAGATGTTTAAACCTTTAAGGCTTCCATATCACCTTCATCCTTATCCTCTTGACTTCCTTGAGTTTCTTCCTTAGTTGTCAGGAGAAGATCATGTTATAGATGAGAGGCATTTGAGGCCTTTGAGAACTTTGTTGATCAATACGAGATCGTACATGATGATGTTATTATGAGGTTGTTCTCCAAATCTTTGATCAGAGATGTTGTTGTTTGGTTTAAGGGTTTGAGAGCTGATTTCATTGGTTCTTGGATCGAGTTGTGCAATGCCTTTTTAAAGTGTTGGGGTGAGAACAAGTCCCTTGATCAGTACTTGGATGATTTTAATGCTTTGAGGAGAGGGGAAGAGGAAGCCTTGGTTTTCTTCAACATGAGGTTTTATAGTGTTGATCATAACATGACAATGGAAGTCCGACCTTCCGAGACTACTGCCATGGTGTCTATGTAATGGCTCATCATTCAGAGCTTGTTCTTCTCTTGAGAGAAAGGAAATATTCATCCTTAAAATGCTTATTTGAGGATGCTGAAGAAGTCAAGGAGAACATTCATGCTAGCAAGAAGATTCAAGATCGAGCATATTTTGAAAATCTACACGCACAAGATGAGAAACAAGAGGACTGTCAGTATATTTCAAATTTGCAGCAAAAAGACAATGAGTATGAATCAAATCTAGAACATCAACAAGGTTGTAAGTATATTTTACATTTGGAACCATATTCTTCAGTATGCTCATATTTTCCTATAGATAGGGATGCATGTCATGTTTATGATCAATTTCTTAAATATTTTGAGCATGAGGTAACATATGATTTTATAGATAATCATGTGTTCCTAGTTGAGCATTATCAATATGATTTACATTATGTTGTACAATTATCTCGTGATCATTATTTTAAAGAAGAAGTTGTCTCTCCTGATGACCAAGATCTTCTTATGAAAGAGCAAGAAGGTTATCAATTTTCAACCAAAGAGGCATTCATGGATGAGCAGTTTTTTCCTGAGTATCAATAGGTTTCTGATCTTGGTTTCAAAGATTCTTTTGCAGCCTTGTTGGAGTCAAGTTTTTCAGATTTTCTAAAAATTTTAGATTTCATTTCACCTGCATTCACGGGTGAGTAGTGTTTTCATAAGGATTCTCTATCACTGTTAGTATATTTTTGTTTTTATCTATTGATCAATGATAGAGACAAGATCATCTCACTCTTGAAATTACTTGAATGGCTACTATGGAAATATTCTTTTACTTAACCAAATTGCTTACTTGGTTAGAGGTAGGGTAGTGTAGGAAATATGCTTGCTTCCCAAGCATTTTCTTTCCTTCAAGTTTACAGCAGGTAATAGGATTGCTTCCCGAGCCTTGCTTTCCTTAGTCTATAGAGGTTTTTTTAGTTTTCTTAAATAAGTGGAAATTGTTAGCAGTGTTTGGAGGTTGGTTACACAGATGAATCCATAGCCCAATGGATAAGGTGGCTGGAACTGCTAAGGTTCTTGGAAGCCTCATAGGGAGGCCCCCATCCCAGTTGGAGCCTAATGTTAGAAAAACCATTTGTAGCAAAAAAAGTAACTCAAAGGCACTGTGAACTCTAGATCTGAAAACTGGCACTACCAAAATTGGGCTCATAGCAGGCTGACCAAGTCCTTTGTTTGCACAGGAAATGTCCAAAAGTAGCATTTAGAGCTGCCATTTTTGGGCTTGAAATACAAGCAAGCGGTCAAGTTCAATTTTCAACGGTGGAGATCCCATGTACAGTTCAGATTAGCGACTCTCATGCATTCAAAGTTTCAAAGTCACGCAAGGATTAATGACTAGACAAAATTGTCGAAGACTACTCGAAGTCTAGAAGTGATGAGAGACTGCCACGTCAACCGGGAGAAAGTCACTTCGGGAGATATTCATGCCTGTGTTCAAAATATCTCGAAGCCTAAGGTCCCGAAGTAACGAGAGACTTCCATGTCAACCAGGAGAAAGTCAATTTGGGAGATATTCATGCCTGTGTTCAAAATATCCCGAAGCCCGAAGTCCCGAAGTAATGAGAGACTGCCACGTCAATCGAGAGAAAGTCAATTCGGGAGATATTCATGCCCAAATTCAAAAGCTCCCGAAGCCTGAAGTCTCGAAGTAACGAGAGGTTTCCACATCAACCAGGAGAATGTTACTTCGAGAGATATTCATGCCCACGAAGCCCTAATTCCCGAAGTAACGAGAGGTTGCCACATCAACTGGGAGAAAGTCACTTCAATAGATATTCATGCACGCATTCAAAATCTCTCAAAGCTTGAAGTCCCGAAGTAATGAGAGACTGCCACATCAACTAGGAGAAAGTTACTTCAAGAGATTTCCATCCAAACATCCCGAAGTCCCAAAGAGTTGAAGTCCCAAAGTGACCCCAGGCTGCCACGTCACTACAGGCCCTACCACTCCACATGTGTTTTTCAACTCAACACATGGTGCTCATACATCAGTAGTTGTGAAATCATATAGTGTCAGGTTGCCATGTCACTTAAGGATTATACCACTCTGGGAGTTTTTCATGCTTCACAATCTAGAACTCCCGAAGCCCGAAGTGTCGAAGTGCCGAAGACACATGACGCTCATCCATAAGTAGTTGTGACAACACAATGACGTCAGGCCACCACGTCAGATTTGGGAGATATTCTTTCTCAACATTCAAAGCTCCCAAGCGCGAAAATCAACTCCATCTCTAAATATGGTTAAAAGGATTATGGAGTTGGCAGAAGGATAAATTTTAGCAGGGGTGCTAAAATAACAGGGTTACCCAGATCGTAGATTGCAACAGATCGATGAAAACACTTCATTACGGGGATAGAACATGCTTGAACGCTAAAATTCTAGAGCAGTCCCACAATCGAAACCATGGTATAACGAAAGAGGTGCGTGGCAGTTGGTGGTGAATTGCGGGGGTAGAAGCGGTGTGGACCCAAACCCCCCTTGACAACTTCCGCAATCACATGTTGTTGTCGGGTCCATCCAAGCGAAACACATGGAAACAAAAGAAAGGTGTTCCCAGATCGCATATTGCGACAGATCGACGATCAAACTTCATTGCGGGGACAAAACATGACCGAACGTTAAAATTCTAGAGCGGTCCTGCAATCGAAACCATGGTATAGCGAAAGAGGTATGTGGAAGTTGGTGGTGAATTGTGGGGGTAGAAGTGGTGTGGACCCAAACCCTGTCTTGGAAACTTTCGTAATCACGTCCTGATGTAGGGTCCATCCAAGAGCATCACATGGCAACAAAAGCATGGTGTTCCCAGATTGTGAGTTGCGACAAGATCGACGACCACACTTCATTGTGGAGATAGAAAGTGCTTGAATGCTAAAATGTTAGAGCGGTACCGCAATAGAAGCCATGGTATATCTAAAGAGGTACATGGCAGTTGGTGGTGGATTACAAGGGTCGAAGCAGTGTGGACCCAAACCACCCTTGGAAACTTCCACAATCACGTGCTTATATAGGGTCCAATCCAAGAGCAGTGTGTGGAAACAAACTAGGCATTAAGCCTCATCTTGATCCCAAGGAGAAATCAATTAATGAAAGAAGGACTAGTGTTTGAAACAATTGACTTCCCCCTTAAAAGGAAGCATGGGGGGTCTGGCCAAGGAGAAAAAAAAATGTCAGCCCGAAGTACCACAGAGGGAAGTTTCTCCTACAATTCCATACATACCAGAATTTCCTTCTAACAGAAGGAGAAGGACATACAAGAGAAGATGAGGGCCAACTTGCACTCCTAGCAGTGGTGAACGATTTTGATTATAAACACATGAGATGAATGAAGGAAGAGAGGTTTGGTCCCAAGAACAGAGGATGTTTTGAGAACTGTTTATGACTGTATATTTCAGTTTGTAACCCAGAGGGGCATGTAGCTGTAAATTGTATGTTATTGAAGATTCATATGAGTTGTTTCATCAGATTTGTCTTCTATGCTCTATGTTCTATTCTTCATCTTGTTTGCATGTATTGTTGATTTTAAGGATTAAAATTTGCCTTAGATTGATATATTCTTGATGCAGTAGAGGATCTGTTGTAAGATTTCCTATTTATCATTGTTTATTGTTCAGACACATCTAAATTCTCTTTGCAAAGAGGATCTCTACTTAGCGAACATTTGTCTTTATGTTAATTCTCTTATTCTTTTCTTCATCATTATATAAATATTTTGTCTGATAGGGAGCTTAAATTCCTTCAATGAGAAGATTGTTTATGACTCCATAACCCAATGCTCCATCATTGATATACAATGATATCTGTTGTCTTTTCCTTTATTTAAGGTATTGCTGATCCACTTATTCAAACCAAATCTTATCTTAAACTTTTTGATGGGTACTGAGCTTGCACTTTAGCAGTCAAAGTGTAATTTTCAGTGCTAACATTAGGGTTTCTGCAAATTTATTGAAGAAATGTTTCAACTCAACAAGAATTCTTGTGACACTCTCTAAGTTGATTGTTGGCAATCATAAGACCAAACAAAACCATTAGGTTTTCTAAGTCCATTTGGCGATAGTTTGAGAAGAAATCCAAACAAATGAAGAAAAAAATTTTAGTAGAAGATAGGATTGATGGAACAAACAACTTCAGCTCCTGGAAGTCAAGGCTTCAGGTCACCCTTGAAGAAGATGACCTTTTGGATGTGGTAAAAAATACTTTACCAGATACAACTACTGATGAAGAGAAGAATTTAAGAAAGGAAGAAGATGTCAAGGCAGGAAAAATAATCATCTACTCGGTAAGAGATCATCTCTTACCTCGTATTTCCAACCTGAAGACGAATTATGAAATGTATGAAGCATTAAAACAAATGTTTGAAAATGACAACAACCTTAGAGCTCTTACCTTGAAGAGCCAAATTCAAAGGACCAAGATGACAAAAGGTGATACAATTTCTACCTTCTTTATGAAGATATCAAAGATTAAATAACAACTAGAAGCCATTGGAGAAATCATGTCCGACATAGAACTTGTCTTATCCACTCTCAACAATCTTCCAAAACATTGGGAACCTTTTCTTCAAAGTATCAATGGAAGAGAAAAACTACCAACCTTTGATCATATGTGGAAAGACTGTACTCAAGAATAAATTAGACATAGAAATAGAGGAGTGGAAGACTCCCATAATGAAAATCATGCTCTTGCACTTCATACAAAGAAAGGAGGAAGATTCAAAAGAAACTTCAGAAGAAATTCCAGAGATGAAAGGGGGAAATTGATTCATACTTGTCGTGTTTATTTTCGCCTTTCACCTAATAGATAGGTGGTGCATATACTCATACACTTTTGAATTGAAGCGTTGAACATAAATAAGAGCATATTGTACAAGAAGGTTGGGCCTTGGAGGTAATGTTGATCCTAAAGAAGTGATCCAACATGATGATGTTTACACTTTAAACATGAATTATAGGATATCGAGATATCATAGATTTACACTCAATCATTGCTAGAGATTCAACAAGAAAGTTAAAGTATCCTCATTTTTGTTGATTCCTGCATAATGCAATGTAATGCCAAACAATTTGTAGGAATTTGGCAAGTTCTTAGTGACTTCAAATTTTCTAAAGAAACACTAGTAAACTTCACTAGTTATAATAGTTATTCATCATTGCAATGGATTATACTATTGAGGATTAATATTTTCCTTTTACACTATGAATTTTAAAAGGACGAATGATTCTTGGTGGAGGAATATCCTTCCATTCAAATCAGATTCTATAGTTTTTTACTAGAAAGAACCATGTATTCCTTTATCTTGGCCCAACTTCATGATGTGTTTACAATATTTCATTATCTTTTAAATTATCGAGTGGTCAACTTAACACTAGTTTCTTTGTAATTTCATATATTTAAAAGGATAATGTTGGGAGGCCATTTAGGCCCTTGTAATTATCATCATACATTATACACTAGAAATTAGTGTAATGAATATATGAATATACATGTAATAAAGTACAAAGAGATCCTAACAAAGGATTAGTTAGAGAGGGTACAACCGCTCCAACCATCTTCTTATTGTATAAATTATCATGAACAAGGAATATTAAAGTGGTCGGTTAACCTTCCCAAATACTTCTCTCTTCTTTCATGAGCGGGTGTGTGTCCTAATATTCTTCCCATAATGTAGCTCTCTTCTTGAGCATCCCTTTGATTTCCTATACTAAACAAATTCGATTTCGTTGTTGTGTGACTTGAACTAGGACTTTGATATTGGATGGAATATTTGCTTGAGATGCTTATGGAATTATTTGAGATGTCCATGGAAATAAATAAGTGTGTGTCGAAGAAGATCTTGGAGTGGTATTTTTCCTTATGGTTGAGAGCCACACTGAAGAAGACCTGCAACTTCGAATGATAACTCATGTATGATCGTCGACTCTGTAAGATATATCATGGAATATCAAGTTTTATCTACAAACCATGAGTAAAACACTGGCTTTGGTATTGTTGTTGACTATTTTTTTTACATTAAATATGGGTTGCAGAAAGACGTTGGTTATTGATATTGAAAAAAAATTGGTTTAGTTATGAGAATTGTTGCAAGTCTAATATCTTAGATGCAATTCCATTGATGTACATGAGTAAGAAATAATTCTCAAGGTTTTGAGAAAAATACCCTAATTTTCATAAAGTATATAAGGATGGCGTACATGTTCATTTTATCCTTCCAGCACGTTATAATTTTTGGTTCCATTCATATAAGAGTTAAAAATGTTGGGTATGTGTTATATTCTTCACAAAATTGATCCCATGTATTGTACAATGATATTCTTTGTAAATGTTTTTGGCGGTTTTTTGGGCACATGGTTATTGTTGATGCTTTTCTAATTATGGTTAATTAATTAGGGTTGTTGACTAATCTGGGTCAATGGATTAGGGGTTTTGGATGTCACATGATCCTATATATGGTGTATTATAAAAAATTAAGAAATATGATGAATTGAATATTAGAGGTGTGGCTCTAAACAAGTGGTCAATTTTCCCGGTTTGGGTTTCCAGGGTAAAAATCTGTGTAATGTGTGTATATGCCAATGTATTTTTTATTTTTTATTAAGAATTTGTTTGTAGTAATTAATTGTAAAAGTTGAAAATATACATTTGGTATCAGAGTTTTTATTTTCTTTAGGGGGACACCTTTGTGGCTCGGGTTTGGCTTGGGTTTGTGATAAGCCTTGTTATAGTGGGAGATCTATAATATTGATTCTTCAGGTGAAAAGAAATGGTGAGTAGATTGAAAATAGAGATAGAGAAATTTAATGGAATTTTTTTTGAGTTGTGGAAGCTCAACATATAAGATTTGTTGGTGGAAAAAGATCATTGGATTGATGTGGATCCAGGTACTGCACCTACATGAATGTTAGCACAAGATTGGGTAAAGTTAGATTGGAAGGAGAAGAGAAAAATTTGGTTGTGTCTCTTAGATTCAGTATTATTGAATTTGTCGGGGGAAGTTATAGCCAAGGATTTATGAAATAAGTTGGGGACTTTGTATCAATATAAATCCCTAGTAAACAAGTTTTTCCTGGGGAATAAGTTGTATAACGTAAATATGAAAGATGGAGACTCAATGACAGAGCATCTAAATGGCTTCAATATAGTGGTAAGTAAGTTATTATCTGTTGATTTTAAGATTTCTGATGAAGATAACTGTATCAGTTTATTGTTCTCTTTACCAAACTCATGGGATAGTCTAGTTGTGTCCATAAGTAGTAATAAAACTACCTTAAGTTTCAATGATGTGGTCTCATCCTTGTTGGAGGAGGAGATGAGTCAAAAGAATGTGGAAGGATAGAGCACAGGTGCATTATTTGCAAGAGGACGCTCCTAGGAAAGAAATATATATAAGTCCTCAAGTGGGAGGTATAAATCCAAGGGAAGATCTAAATATCCTAGAAATTTTGTAAAGGTATACTGGAGATGTGGAAAAGAAGGGAACTACAAGAGGAAATGAAAATCCAAAAGTGTTGATAGAGGGAAGGGATCTGAAGATGCTCCTTATACAAAAGCAAAAACCTCTACATAAGAAGGAAGTGATGTGTACTTGGCTTCATCAAGAACACATGAAGATCATGAAGCATGTCTGGTTTACTCAGGCACATCCTTTCATATGACTCCCCATAGGGAGTGGTTCTATGAATATGAAAGGTATGATGGAGGTGATGTTTTCCTAGGTGATGACTCGACAACCAAAATCATAGGACGAGGAAAATTCAAGTTGAATCTCATGGATGGAAGGATTATGACACTCCATGGTGTTCTACACATCCCAATATTGGATAGAAATTTGATTTACGTAAGCAAAATAGATGATGCATTGGTAAAAACAGTGTTTGAGAAAGCAATCTACAGGATGGTTCAAGGAGAAATGGTGTTGTTGAAGGGAGTTTGGATTAGAACTATGTATAAGCTACAGGGAATCACTATTAGTGATGGGTGTAATAGTTCCATTGTTCCTGAGATTAGAGCCGAAGAAGAAAAAAATCCTACGGTCTCTGGAGAAAAGGCTATGTTGTGGCATCAAAGACTGAGGCATATCAGAGAAAAGGGATTTCGACTACTACATGATAAAGGTATGGTTGAAGGTATGTATAAATACTCTCTAGATTTTGATTTATGTGACCATTGTGTATATGGGAAGCATAATTAGGTAATATTCCCCTTTGGTGCAATGAGGGCAGAGGGAATTTTATAGTTGGTGCATAGTGATTTGTTTGGACTTGTGTCAGTTCCATCACTGGGTAAATATGTGTACTATGTCTCATTTATATATGAATTCTCGAGGAATACATGGATATATTTCCTCAGGAATAAATTTGAATTCTTTGACAGGTTTAAACAATTTAAGGCTCTTGTGGAGAATCAAATAGAGAAAATAATTAAGGTGTTAAGGATAGATAATGGTGGAGAGTTCTACCAAAATGAATTCAAATAATTATGTAAGAAGTGTAGTATAGAAAGGAATAAGACTACTCCATATAAACCTCAAAAAAATGGAGTTGCAGAAAGGATGAACAAGAAGTTGATGGAAAAATCAAGGTGCATGCTCAATGGTGTTAAGTTAAGATAATAATTATGGGTAGAGGAAATGGGAAGTGCATGTTACCCAATCAATCGATCACCCTCATCAACACTGGATGAAAAGACTCCACACAAGGTATGGACTGGTAAGAAACCCTCTCTCACATCTCAAGTGTTTTGGTTGTGATTCCTATGTTCACGTTCCAAAGGAAAATTGGAGTAAGTTAGATAAAAAGGTTGAAAAGTGTATCTTTATTGGGTATAAAAATGGTTTGAAAGGTTATAAGATTTGCAACCCAAAAAATAATAAGGTAGTGTATATATGAGATGTGGTATTTAGAGAAATCAAATATGTTGTCAAACTAGAAGTCCTACCAAGGAAGGAAGAACCAAAGAAAATAGACTTTGAGTTGAAGGATAATGAATCAAACTCTACATAAGAACAAGAACCAAAAGAAGAATATCATCACACTCCAATATTGAGGATATCGTTTCAAGAAAGAAGGAAATCGAAAAGGTATAATCCATCTTATTTCCATTCAAATTGTTCCTTGTCTATTACTGATAATGATCCTAGAACTGTTAGAGAGGTAGTGGATTCAGAGGATGGAAAACTCTAGAAAAATGCCATGGTTGAAGAAATGACATCCTTGGGATCTATTGGAGTTGTTGACTAGAAGAAATCCCATTGGCAGCAAATGGGTGTTTAAGAAGAAGTTGAATGCAAAAGACAAAGTGGAGAAATGCAAAGCTCGATTAGTAGCAAAAGGTTATTCCTAGGTAGAGGGAATTGACTTTGGTGAGTTTTTTTCTTCTATTTCCAAGTTAACTTCAATTAGATTTATTTTATCCATTGTTGTTGCTTTGATTTTGAAGTAAAACAAAAGGATGTGAAGAAAACATTCCTACATGGGAATTTACAAGAAGAAATTTATATGAAGAAATTAGAATTCTTTGTTGTAAAGGGAACATAAAAGTTGGTATGCAAGCTGAAAAGGTCCATGTATGGATTAAAGAAATCACCAAGGATGTGCTATCAAAATTTTGATACTTTTATGTTGGGACTTGGCTTCACAAGGAATAAAGCATATCACTATGTGTATTTCAAATTAATCGATGATCATATTATTTATTTGGTCTTGTATGTGGATGGTATGTTGTTGATAGGAAACGACAAGGAGATTATCCGGGATGTGAAAAATAAGTTGTCCTCTAAGTTTGACATGAAGGATATCGGTGCTGAAGATTTCATTCTGGGCATGGAAATTAAACGATATTGGACAAACATGAAACTCTAATCAAATCAGAGGAAATATGTCAAGACAACATTGTAGAGGTTTAATATGCAGGAATGTAAACTGGTCAAAGTTCTTATTCCTGTATGTGTAAAGTTATATGCAAATCAATGTCCAAAGACATAGGAAGAGGAAGAGGACATGTCTCATGTTCCATATGCCAATGTAGTTGGCTTTTTGATGCATGCAATGGTCTGTACTAGACCATAAATTGCACATGTAGTGGGAGTTTTGAGTAGGTGTATGTCAAAACCAGGGAAGGAACATTGGACAATGGTAAATAGGGTTTTCAGGTATTTGTGTGGCACTACTAGTTATGGATTGTGCTACCAAGGAAGACCAGTATTGGATAAAGTGTTGTAAATACATGGGTGCGTTGATGCAGACTAGGTTGGAGATCTAGATCACAAAAGATCTACAAGCAAGTATGTGTTTAACCTGTTTGGAGGAACAATTAGTTAGATGAGAAAATACGGGTTGTAGTGGCACTCTCAACTACAGAAGTTAAATACATGAAATCCACTCATGCAAGGGGGGAAGCAATATGGTTACAAATATTGTGTTTAGGTATTGGGTTGGTACAACAAACTGTAAGGATAGATCGTGATAATCATAGTGCAATATTCCTAGCGAAGAAACCAGGTTATCATTCAAAGACAAATCATATTGATGTTCAGTATCACTTTGTGAGAGACAGGTTTGAAGACAAGAGGGCGTTTCTGATGAAGGTGGACACTTTGGATAATATTACATATTCATTAACAAAATCTATGAGCACTAAGAAGTTCTCTTGGTGTAGAGGATCTAAGGCCATTTTTTCCTTGGATTGTTGACTATGTAATCTTGTAACCCCTTGTATGCAAAGAAAAAAAAAAGTGGGAGAATGTGAGGTATGTTGTATATTCTTTGCAAAATTGATCTCATGCACTGTGCACTGATATGAGATCAATTTGGTGGTTTTTTGCATCCATTTTTGGCGGTTTTTTCAGCACATGGTTTTTGGTTGATGGTTTTCTAATTATGGTTAAGGAATTAGGATTGTTGACTAATGTGGGTCAATGAATTAGGGGTTTTGGATGTCGCAAGATATGATATATATTGTATTGTAAACAATGAAGAAATATGGTGAATATAATATTAGAGGTGCAACTTTAAACATGTTGTTGGTTTTCCTAGTTTGGGCTTCCAAGGTAAAAATCTTGGTGTAATGTGTGTGTCATTGTATCTTTTCTATTTTTATTAAGAATTTATTTGTGGTAATTAATTGTACAAGGTTAAAATGTACATTTAAAAACCCTAAAAATTCATTGGAGATGTTATCATGTGTTGAGTAATCAACAATTAAGATAGAATTTGGACCTTCCCCACCAAGTTTGTAGACCAGATAAATATAAAAAAAGAGTGAGTTACTAATGGATCTATCATTATTTTCTTGGTACACTATCAATTTTGCATGCAATATCACTTTCATCGAACTACTTAGTGGAGATAATTATGGATCAATATTACCCATACCCAAGCTTCCAGAGGCATTAAAGAAAATACAAATCACTAGTGTTTATAAAGTGTGTAGGATGAAAGCCCTTCTTTTGGAAATAATTATTAAGTTGTTCAATTAATAACTATCTGTTGTCAATGCTGCCCAGACCATCACACTATTGAATGACCATTTAGTAGTTTTCTATGGTGGCATGTGCATTTGTCTAGGCAATGACAAGGTGTTCATTCAAATGACTAATTCTATGTGCTCTGAAGAGGAAGCATTCTTTTGGAAAATTTTCCATGTAGAAGAGGCTTGTAAATATCATTGTTTCATAAAATACACCCTTATATAAAAGAGTTAGTACATAAAGAAGAGAGCGATCAACTATTGTGGTTAGATACATCAACATAATAGGGAGAATGATATTGTTGCGATAGGGATGATTGACCTAATATCATTCATGAGGGAAGATCTACCCATGAGGTGGGGCTATTGAATTGACACTCCTAGTTCTCTTTTTGGTGTCAACTGAGCACAGTTGCTTTGACTGTCGACTATCTACTTACTTTGGCATGGATGATTTTCCATATTTCAACGAGATCGATCCATAGACAATTGATATGATCCTTGTATATTGGGGACAATGATATTTATGGTTGACACTATGGGGATGTGTGTTTTATACTATTGATTATTCCCGGGAAGCATATTGCAACCTTAATGCGGTTGAAACTCTTCATTTATCTCCTCATTCTCGCATTGAAATGGGCCTTACTCATAAACTTTTGTTGATTTGTGATGAATGTTAGGATCCAAATAAACACTTGGGGAAGCATAGAGCGTAACAAGCGAGCACAAATAGATGTGGAAGTCATCGCCCCAAGTGTAATCAGAGCAGTTCAACTCAAGATCATTCTTGACTTTAAAAGTGTATGGTCGAGTCAGAGTAGTTCAACTAAAAGTTTGACTCAATGAGCCGACAAACGAGGATCCTCACAATATTGTTCGAATGGTTGCATGCACTCATATTATTTTGGGATGCATGCATTCTTTTTTATTATTAAATATTAAGTTGTTAATAGAGAGTGCATAAGGTGGAGATATGGTTGCATAATTTGTATATCCATGAATTCAAATGTCTAAAAAGTAGCTATAGTCTTAAGTCCATGGAGTTGAATAAATGTATCATGGGTCTAAGAGTATTTTAAGAACATTGAAAGGATTTAATGGGCATCAATGTAAAGGGACTCATATGTGTCAAATAATTACATGAAGGATATAGTCCAATCTATAGAGTTAGTCAAGTTGACCCATAATCAAGTAAAGTCGAATCATACTTTAATCTAGTCGAGTTGAGTATGTAGTCTAAGTTTAGTCTAGTTTTTAGTCAAGATAATAGTCGAGTCGAGTCTATAATCTAGTCAGTGTCAAGATGAGTCTGCAATATAGTTATTCAAAAAATAAAAAACATTGTATTGTCAATTGCATCAATTTCAAGATGTAAAATATGAGTCAATATGTTTTCAATTGTTTCAGTTTCAAGATGTATTGAAAAATATGCGTCGAAG
Source organism: Picea glauca (assembly GCA_000966675.3). Classification (NCBI taxonomy): domain Eukaryota; kingdom Viridiplantae; phylum Streptophyta; class Pinopsida; order Pinales; family Pinaceae; genus Picea; species Picea glauca. Next base: position 54,719 of record JZKD02S1825308.1, on the reverse strand, counting down.
AAAAAAGGAGGGGGTTAAACATGTGTCTTTTCAAAGAAGATGATCCTCTCTGCAAATGTAATGTAAGTCGCTCTTTAGCTGATGATATCGGTTCCTTATCGACATAAGTTGATTCCTAGTCGATGACATGAACTCAAGCCCTACAGACAATGCATTTTGTATTTTACTAATTGTAGAGTCTTTTCCTTGTTATAGTCAAGTCCTTTGAAGTCATGCATGTGTAGTAGAGTCAGTTATCCATCCTTCATGCAATTTGATATGAAGACTCTATAGATTCTCACAGACCTGACAACATAGAAAGAAACAACCATGATTGATAGTAGCAGAGCAACACAGAAGTAAAGTTGACATAGAGCATGATCCATTGAGAGTATCCAAGACAAACCAAGTATAAGAAGAAGAAAATAATGCATTCAAGAAAGAGACATCAGATGAAAAACACACACATAAGAGATTAAAAGATAATATGATGACACAAGAACATTTGAATTGATTGAGCCCCTTGGTAGAAGACTTTAAAAATAGTCCTCTAGTTCATGACAACTAAAGCAGAGGAATGGTAGGATTGGCTGATGTCACAGACCCTCGTTGATTCCATAGAAAGATCCCCCATGAGCAATAAATCATTGGAGTTGCAATAGAGTGCACCCTGATGGTTCATGTGAGGAGTATACTTTGTAATTGGATTGAAACAATAATGGGAACCCTTCGACTGATAGAGAATGTTGAAAGCATGGAGATCAAGGAGTTGGGATATGTGATATGTAGTCATTCATATCCATCAAAAACCATCCATGGTAAACCTTTTATATGTATATATTCCAATATAGTTGGCATTTGTTGTGGTTGATTTACCTATGCACAGTAAGGATACTTATGTAGGAATAGAGACCCGGGACATTGTTGCACACTTTTTGAGGATGAGCAAGGATTTGAGTGTGGGGGAGATGTTGGGAGGCCTCTTAGGATATTGTAATTCTCATCATAAATTATACACTAGAAATTTTTATAATGAATATATGAATGTATGCGTAATAAAGTACAAAGAGATCCTAACAAATGATTAGTTGGAGCGGGTACAACCACTCCAACCATCTTTCTATTGTGTAAATACTCATGAAGAAGGAATACTAAAGTGGTTGGTTTACCTTCCCAAATACTTCTCTCTTCTTTCATGAGTACATGTGTGTCCCTAATATTCCTCCTATAATGTAGCTCTCTACTTGAATGCATCCCTCTGATTCCCTTGACTACAATGAATAAGGATTCTTGGTATAGGAGCATCATTCCATTTAGAGTAGATTCTATAGTTTTTCACTAGAAAGAACCATCCATAGCTTTATCTTGGCTCGACTTCATGATATGTTGAAAATATTTCAATAGATTTTAAATTCTCAAGTGATCAACTCAACATTGGTTGCTTTGTAATTTCAATCTCAATTGAGATGCATTTTGAAATTTTATTCAAGAACTTGAAACATTTGGGCTTAAAATAATTATGTTGATAAATTTGACGTAGCATCATAAGAAGCAACGTAATATCGAATATGTCCTTAACATGAATTGATTGAAATTATTAAAATTGATTTGTTTTTTTGTGGTCCAAAAATCGAGAATGAACATATTTTTTTGATTTGTTTCATTCATGGATTTTCTACCAAGGATTACATTGTACTTTTGTATTGTAGTCATTACAAGTTTCCAGATAAGCTCTTGTATTTTTCCAAATAAATTTAAATGATAAAAAACATTATGTATTCAATTCAAATATCCCATGAGTATTCATTACCATGTCATGCAATTGTTGTATTAAGAAACACAATGTAGTGATTTTCTGGGTTTTTATAAAAGCTCTTATATTTCTCCAAATAAATTTAAATGACAATAAAAATTTTGGACTAAAGTTGAAATATTTCATGAATATTAGTGTTACAGAAATATTCCCCTGTAGACATGTGAACTTTCCCTTGGATTATTGACCCATATACCAAGACATAATCAATCATTTGGACACTACCATTCCTATAAAATCATTTTTCTTATCAAAAAAAGAGAGGAGAAGGTAAATTAAGATGTACTCTATTTACGATGTTTGTCCCAGCCATTTCTATCCACAAAATTGATCCAATTCCTCAAGAAAATCAATATATGTAATGAACAACAAGAAACAAGCGACTTGCTTCTACTCTAATGGATTATACAAAGAAAATTTATCTATGCAAATCAAATTAAACATAGACAAGCATGTGAAACCACATACTTGAAGGAAATAGGCCAAGTCTATTAAATGAGAAATTCAAAAGGAAACTTACAATCTTCATATGATGTTGCAACAAACTCTTCAAGTCCTCCTCATCTAACCCTTCCTCAAAAGATCCACAATAAAAATAACAATATTTCTTATTTTCTCCTCCTGTTCTCCATGGGAATGCCTCCATTTATAGGCTTTGAGAGACTTAACTACCTTAGGTATATTTGGAATAAGTTTGAGGATATGGATCCAATAGTTGTGATATCTTACTTAGATGTATCCCTAGAGTTAGATTCGATCCAAACCAACTGGATCCATCCATAGCTGTCTTTAGAAGAAAATGGGATTTCTTCCAAGATTTCCTCAACCAACTCAATTCTCCCTTAGAACGGGAAATAGAGTGCTACAACGCTCCCCATGAGATGGAAAAGGAGCGCTAGCGCTCCCTGAGTATGAGTAGGGGAGAGATGATCTTCCAAAAAATTACCAAGATGAATAATTCCCCAGAAAAACATTTGTTCCGACTGTCAGATGATGGGGCTTCATCTTCTAACATGTTTTAGGGGTTATAGCAAGTGTTTTCATGGTGTTGTTTGTGATGTGACATTTAGGGAAAGAGAATGCAACACTTATGACACTTGTGAAAAAATTGTGACACTTATGACACTTACAACGATGAAAAAAGGACATTGTCGAAGTGAGGAAATTTTATGTGTAACAGATTACCCCCCAAAGTGTGAAGTCAAAAAATGAATGTTGATGGTCGAAACACTTTGAAGCAAGGGTATGGAATTGGAGAACTTGGTAGTAGCTGTAGAGAACCATAAAACAATGTTAATATGTGTTCCATTCCCGAGATAGACATACCTATGCTCGAAATACAAATGACTCAAAGTATGGCCGCCGCCAAAAATACATTGCGGATCCATGATGATATTGACGAAGGAGATTTCCACTAGAGATACAATGTGGATACATCTCTCAATGACTTGACTTGATCACAGCCATGAAATAATACATAGTGGAGCTACAATGTGATAAGAACATAGCCACGGACCAATAAAAATTGGATCTATGTTAAAACAAATATATGAGTCAGATAGTCGCCATTGAGACCTGGGTAACATGTATATGTATATGAATACTCAACCCCGGGGCTTCGTCCTAATCCTATAATAGTACGATTATGTCCATGTGAATAGATGATTTGATGTTGAACATGACATAAACCACTTGATTACCAGTCATTGAGGTATACCGTTAAAAAGTGTGAGACAAATCACCATTGATGTTGATGATTTTCAAGGTACTTTTAAAGTACAATCCAATGAATGTGAAAAAATGAGTTGAAGTTGAGCATTCGTGGAATTAATCGGTTAGGGTTCATTGATGAATACCCACTACTGAATGCGAGGATTCCTGCCATCGAGGCATACATGTCCCAAGGTATTGGTGTTCCTAAGTCTATTTCCTAGATAATTTGTTGAAGTCGATAGGAAAAGACTCGTCGAAGGAAGGAATTGACATATCTCCCATCAATCGACACAAAAATTGTCACAGGAAGGTAGTAGATGAAAACGGACTGACATGGGTATGAGAAATGGTAAATTTGTGGATGGTTTTCTTTTGAGGCGGAGACTTCCCTTGAGCACTGGGGCATGATGTAAGACTTGGCAACATAGACTCAGAGTGGACCAAAACATAATGCAGGGAGTGCTAAGGAATTCTTTGGATGGGTCAAAGGAGTAGACAGAATCATAGGATTGGTTCAATGTGGAGGCTTAATGTATTATCCAAGTGCACGGTAAAAGTGAAAACAAGTGCCATGTTCAAGGGAGATTACAAGAGTTGTTTGAAAAAGTTTTCAAGAAACTTGACCCAATTCCTTCAATTTCCCCCCCATCTAGATAGATGAGTACCTCTTTTTTTATTTAATAATATCCAAGAGAATAACACATGCTCGATATAACTCACCTTTGGTAAGTTCCTCTTCCTTTATTTAACGAACTAGAAGAAGTAAGCGTTCGTCCCTAGATGGGCCCTTCGATGTGTAATTTTACGAGTCTAGAGAAGGAAAACTCGGTTGTTTTTCATGTTTAGGGAGTTTGAAAATAACGTAAAGAAGAATCTAGGGTTGTCCTTTTTCATGATTTTAGTCTCCGAGGTCCAAAAAAGTATTATATGACACAACAAAGAACTCTTCTAGTCAAGATTGACTAGAATGTTCGTTTTTTGTAGTTAGTGTGTTGGGACCGAAAAAGTGATAACCCACTGCTCAACATATGTCTCTTCATATTTTAATGAGGGTGAAGTATGATGAAGTTTTCTCAATAGCATCACAAGGTCATCAAAAATATTTGCTTCGTAAATTCCTGCATAATCAAGTTGTTATGGGCAAAAATGTTAGCAATTTTTTTTAAAATGACAAAAAACTCAAAAATAAACTTTTATAAATGTGAAAAAGGGGTGTAAATGACTTAATTTGGACATATTAAAAATCAATTAGGGAAAAAACAAGTCATTCTCACCTTTTTTTTTACTATTCTCCTTTTTCTTTGAGTTTTTTCCCCTTTTGGAGTGATTTTTGGGCGTTGATTGCGGGAGATACAAGTGACCATTTGTGATTACATCTAGATCAGGTTGGTTCTCTAATCTTTCTCAATCATTTACATGTTTTTTAATTTAATTTTAGCCTTTAATTTATGAGCTTGGGCTCCTTGGAAGACTCTAGAGCGTCGAACAGGATCGAAGCTCCCTTAAGTAATCGAGGGGGGCGTCGATCGAGATTTCAACACCCTGGTATGTTTTCTTGGGGAGAACCAGCGCCCTATTCTTTCCCCTCCAAGAAGCGTTGAGCGCAAAAGTTAATTTTTTTTGGTTTTTTAGGCTGTAAAAAGGAAATTATTTTCTTGGAAAACTTAACTAATGTGATTCTTTCATGAATTTGCAGGTTTGCACATAGCCAATCATGATTGAGTGGAAGGAATGAGAACATGAATTCGATGATATGGATGCCTTACAAGACCCTCAAACGAGGGAAGTATCAAGTGAAATACATGTTATATATTTCGACATTAAATTGTCAACCCAACACTTGTAAGCTTTGAGTTGATGGCATTGTATGTGCAGGTCTAAAGCTCTAATCTAGAAGTCTAAGTTAATGTCGACAACACACTCAAATAATAAAGAGATTAAACAAACTAGAATAGCTCGTCACCTATGGAAGAAACCCCATATGGAGTGATCATATCTCGCGAGTTAGGTCATTAATCTATCTATTGGTGATTTAAAACTATTGGAAAATTTAAGATGTGAGAAAACTAAGGTGCAAAAATCAGTACAAGGGAAAAATTGAAAACTGGTACTGGAATAAAAAACTAGTGCAAGAATCTATTATGCAAAATATGAGACTAGGCATGAAAGATTACTATTCTAATTACTCTTTTTACTTGGAAATCCAACTCTGTGATTCATTTACTCAATTCAGATTAACACATTGATTTCTACAGAAAAATGTAAAGTAGAAACAAAACAATCTACTGAAAACTTTGCCATTCAAGGAATATCAATATACTAAACACATGTTCTTATAACTAGTTAGACTGATGAACTAATTACCAAAAAGGATTTAAAATAAAAAATGATGTTGTCATAAGTGAACTGGAAATGTCTCAACAAAGATGTAATGATTACACAGTCCTGTAGGAGTTAGCTTAAAACACAATCTAATGGATTATGAATAATTGATATGTGCAATTTTTAAATGATCAACCTGCAAAGGAGATACATACACTTTAAAACACAGTTTATGTAATAAAAAAGGAAAATATGCATACGTGGAACACAGTTAAGTAAGCACAGTTTAAGTAATCAAAGGAGAGTATATATATTTACAACACAGTTAAAAGAAATACATCTATAATTGAAACACAGTACGATTGAGTAACTTGGAAAAAAGAAGTTATATAAATCTGAATGTATAGTAAGATAAAAATGCACAGACTACTGATGGGCCCCCCAAGTAGTTGTGGTACTCCAACTTATAAAACAAACATGATTTTCAACACATCAACTCAGATTATATTAAAATCAGAAATACATAATAGTGATACATTTTAACAGTGTACAACAATTATCTCATCATGGTAATCCCCCTTTGTGTTATGTGCTTCAGGTATATATAGAGTTTGAGAGGTCAACCACTGAAAGGGTTGACTTTCTCTCAAAACTAGAAAATCATTTAACTATTCTATTAATAGACAATGACTTAAAACTGTAGCTCAAATATAAGACCTAGATTTAACTGACTAAATCGAAATACAATAGGATCCATAACAAGAGGGCGATAATGGTTAAAAAACACATGTTCTAGTTTTTCTCGAAAACGCCCGCAAGTATGCTAACGGCCAAATCTGGTGCGCTCTGAGTTCCGTAATAAGGGTCGGATGGAGGTATGGATTTATCTGTTGAACATTTGGGCTACCAGATTAAGGGTCGGATGAAGGTCCAGATCTATCTAATATAAATTCGGGCTACCGAATGAAGGGCTGGATTCGCCTGATATGTAATTTCAAGCTGGCTCTCTTGTGAAACAATATGGGAATGAGTGTCAGAATGGGTTTTGGAATCTCAATCCATTTGATCATGATCCAATGTATGGAAACACCTATCCCCCACGATATCAGGAATTAGTTTATCGTTAATAAAAATATATAAAATACACTAAGAATAATAAATTAAGCACGAACTCACATCATTTACTTTTATTGCTTTTAATCAAAGGGTTTAAATAAAATACCAACATTTTAAAGTAAATGTGATGGTTTATGGTTAAATGTGATGACATAATAGTGAAATAAGGTGGAATAAAGAATCAAATTTAAGATCCCATCATGCCCCCAGAATGAAGATATGGCACGTCCTCATGCCATGAATAAATTGGAACTGACATTTTATTCATTTCAAAAACTCTGTACTTTCAACAACAACTGTAGGCAATATTCATCAGAAGGAATCCAACATTATTGTACTAAAAAAAAAATAGAACTTAGAAAAAGAAGTATTAATGCTATGGAATGAGAAGACTAAAACACTTATAAATTTTGGAATTGAAATAGCCCACACATACAATTTTATCAGTGTATGCTTACGAGGACCATATAAGTTATGATTGGGGATTTTTCCCTTAAACAAGAAAACATGAGGGTATAAATGGTCTTTAATACATGGAAACACCCATAGAAAATGTTGGCACAGGGGCAGACCCAGGGTTCAACTCCAAGAGCGCACCAACAAGCCCTAACTATTGGCCCTTTCAGCAACACCTATGAGGTAGGTGTAGTCTCACCCGAAGTAGCTATGGGGGGTTGTAGGACACATATGTCTACAACCAAGGGAATACAAAGTGGATCCAATGCAAGAACAACACAACATCTAGCTATCAATTACCAACTTAGATCTACTTCTCACAACCATCTATCAGATCTAACACAACAATGAAATAGCAGTAGATAAATAAACAAGAGAACACAACATCAATCACATACAACACCAAGATATACGTGGTTCACCCCCCCTGGGGCTACATCCACATAACTGTGCTTTATATTTAAGATGAAAACATACAGTTCTTATTTGTACTCTTATCTAGAAGATCCTCTCTATTTCTCTCTTCTATCTTCTCTCGGTCCTCCCTCCCTACGCACCTAGCTGCAGGATTGATCTTTGCACCCAGATAAAGATCTTACAACACAGACTTCCCTCACTGCTCAATGCTTCTCTCTCTCTCCCAACAAAAATCACACACAACAATGATAATTTGGAACCAACCCTCTTCCCTCATCTAGGTTTTTTATTTATAAATTAAAATAGCTCACCAAAATATTTAGGCCAAAACCTAAGTGTCAAAACCCTAGATACCAAAACCCTAGGTGTCTAAAACATTAGGTCAACTTGACCCATGTTTTCAGGGCTTCGCCAGCCTGTCTTTCCTTCCTTCTCATGCGGTGCTCCAAAGCATCCAATGGTGGATTTTTCTTCTTGCTGAGTTTTCCAAGATCCATCTTCCTTGCTGATCTGTCATCCTCGATCTCCTCATCCAACAACTTGCTTTCTCTTACTTCACACCGTCTTTTTTGATCTTCTGCTCACTTCGACCCAATATCAGTCACTGTGTCTTCTACGCAGTTCACATTCCGTCTTTTCTACCTTAATCTTCACTTATTTCCATACCCAAGGGCCAACATGCCCCCAACACTCACCTATGACTTGTCCCAAGGCACTTCATATATGATCCTTCTGATTTGCTTCGACTTTAGGCTGCGCAGAGTAGCCTGTGATTTCTTCTCTATCCCTCCCTTCCTTGTGCAGATTGTATTTTCTATGTCTGGTACCCAGTTTCAACTGCACCTGGTACCTAGACCCTTTTCCATATGTTGTTAATGAGAGTTGCAAGGCAACGAGTTGTCATAATACAATTTCAACCGGTTCCCGTTCACCAAACCTTCCTTTTATTCTCCATTCAAAGTCTTTAACTGTGCAACTCCTCCTTCTGTGACATAGACAACCTCATATGGCCCTAGCCAATGTGTTCGAAAATTTATTGGATGCTTCATGAACTTACTGTCATATACCAGAACCAAATCGCCTTGCTTAAATGCCTTCTTCTTGATGTGTCTGTCATGGTAGGCTTTTTCTCTTTCTTTCTGTACATGTTGATGATATCCGACAATAAATCTATCTTCTTCTAGTTTGATCAACTGCACAAGCCTCTCTCGAACATCACCAATGTCATCCATATCTGTAAAGGCTGTGATTCTTAAGCTTAAGACCAAATATTCCATCGGGACAACTGCTTCGAGACCGTAAGCCAACTAAAATGGAGTCTGCATGGTCAGATTCTTGCAAGTGGTTTTGTAGGCCCATAGTACTGTTGGTACTCTTAAATCCCAGTCAATCTTGTTCACACTGCAAATCTTTGTCAGCGTTGTCTCCAAAATATTGTTGAATGCTTCAACTGTCCCATTTTCTTGTGGATGGTAGGGTGTGCTCTTCTGATGATGGACTACAAATTCCTTAGTCAATGCTTCAATGGTCTTATTGATGAAATGTGTTCCTTGATCACTCATAAGGATATTTGGGCATCCAAACCTGGTTATGATGTCATCAAATATGAAGTGTGCAGTTTTTGTTTCACTATAGTCCTTAACTACTCTTGCTTCGACCCATCTGGTAAAGTACTCTGTCGCAGTGACTATGTATTTGGCTCCTATGCGCTTGCCCAGTGGATTTATAGTTCCCATGAAATCAATGGTTCATTTCTCAAATGCTTGTAGGGTCATCTACGATCCTAAAGGCATTTCGTCTCTTCTGGACGGTTTCCCAACTCTTTGACATACATCACAGGCTTTGTTATAGTCCTTAGCATCTCTATGTAAGGTAGGCCACCAAAGGCCAGCTCTAAGAACCTTTTGCGTTGTTTCTTTCCCTACGTAGTGTCCTCTTGCGATGCCTTCATGAGCTTCTACGAGGATCAACAGTCACTCTATCTCCATAACACACCTCCTCAATATCTCATCAAGCCCCAACTTGTATAGTTGTCCAACTATAAGTGAAAAGTCTGCAACACGCACTACCAGCTGTTTCTTCTAGGTGATTGTATATTCACTCGGTGCCATTCCTGTTGATAGGAAATGGACTATCTTCGTGAAGTAATCATCAATATTTCTAATGGCCAACAATTGTGCATCTGACAGTGTATCCTCCAAACTAGTAGGCTCTTCTCCATGTTCTAACCTCGACAAGTGGTCAAGACCTTTATTCATTCTCCCTGGCTTAACCACAATCTCAAAATCATATTCCTGGAATAGCAGAATCCATCTGCATATTCTCCCCCCCAACACTGGCTTGTTTACTAGGTATTTTAGCGCAGAGTGATCAATAAACATTTTAAAGTGTCCTCCCAACAAGTAGTGGCAAAACTTCTGCAATGCATACACCATGGCTAACTCTTCTCTCTTAGTGGTGGTGTAATTAATTTCAGTTGTTGATAGCTTCCTACTAGAAAAGGCTAATGGGTGGTCAATGTCTCTAGTTCCCGGTTGTGTTAACACAACTCTTAATGAAATAGAAGATGCATCGACATGTACGTGAAATTCCTTGATCCAATCTGGGAAAACCAGGATAGGCGTAGTAACCATTTTTTGTTTCAGTGTGTCGAAGCTTTGCTGGAATTCTTCTATCCACTTAAACTGATAGTATTTCTTCAAAAGCTTCTCCATGGGTGTTGTGATCTATGCATAATCTTTAATGAACTTCCTGTAATATCCAGTGTGTCCCGGCGTAGTGCGCAACTGTTTGACTGACGTAGGAGGGGGCAGATCAACTATAATGGAAATCTTAGATGAGTCTACCAACAGTCCCTTCTTACACACAATATGACCTAACAACACTCCAAATGGTGAAGAGAAGATGCAGTTCTTCAGGTTCAAGGTAATCTGACACTGCCTACACTTATCCAACATTAGTCTTAAACATTCAATATGATTTTGTAATAAGCTAAAAATAGTCCAATCATCAAAATATGCTTCCAGGAATTTATGTAAAAACTTCTTGAACGCTTCGACCACCACCCTAGAAAAGATGGTTGGGGCATTCTTCAATCCAAATGACATCACTGTATACTATTAGGATCCCCATTCTATTGCAAATGTGGTCTTATAGTGATCTTCCTTGGCAATCCGGATCTGATGGTATCCTGAAAATCCATCTGTAAAAGAATATACCTCTTGTCCTCCTACATTATCTAACACTTCGTCAATGAATGGTGTAGGGAATGGGTCATGCAAACAGGAATTATTCAGCTTTCAGAGATCTACGCAGATCCTGATTTCTCCTGTCTTCTTGTCTCGTACCACCATAGGGCTAATCCACTCTAACTCTTCAACAGGTTCTATGATTCCTGCTTCCAACATTATGTCAAGTTCAATCTTCACTTTCTCCTTATATTTAGGGTTCAATCTATAGGGTCTTTGTTTAGCTAGCCTCGCATATGGTTTCAAAGGGATCCTCATCTATCCCATGGACCCTTTAATTCCCTTCATATCAGTGAAATTGGTTGGAAACAAGTCCTGATATTCATGCAATAACTCTGTGATCTTGTCAATAGTGGCAGCATCCCAATAATCTCCAACATTTGCAAGCTTCGGTGTTTTCTCTATTCCAATATTGACTTTCTTGATCTTGATCGGTTGTCCAATGAAAGGTAGTTCAACTCTTGGTCCTTCTATGTCACTTTGTCCTTATGTTTTGGCTATGTTCACCTTCCTAGGGTCATCGTATTCGTCAACATTCATATTGTAACATCCTTGCAATTTATGGAGAGGCGCAGTCCAATCATCCTCTTCTTGTTCCAAAGGGAGGCTAGGTGCCTCCTCAAATACTTTTTGTCTTATAATCTGTAATTCTTGATCTACTGTAGGATATTGGATTTCAAATAAAAAGGTAGTTACAAAGTTCCGAGTCATACCTTCCCAATCTGCAGTGATGAGGCACAGTTTTGCTTGAAGATACCAATTGATAGGGGTTATGCCCAATGTGTTGATGAATTTGTGCATCCACTGCTCTTGAGGAATGTTGCTCCATGCTTCCTCACAACTTCACACATGGTCCTTTGGACAACTTCGATCTGTGTACCTAACTTTGCATCCTTCTACTTGTAAATGTGTTGAACTTGCACATAATAGATCTAGCTAAACAATAATACACACATTTGCAGAGAGAATTGAAAAAGAAGAAGGATACATTAACCGTATTCCACACTCAAAGAGTGAATAATTTACAATTGATATAGGATACATGAGTAACTAATGAGCCATAGTAGTGGTCTAGATTGATTTGGACACACACCAGCAGTTACAAGAGTAAACTGCAACCTATTCTAGTCTCTCAGGTAGTTACGGGAGTGAACTGCCACCTAGCTAAGTTAACTAGTCAACTAGTCTTCAATTAACTGACTGAACAAAGAGTAGTGAGTTGGTGATGATCCCAATGTTGCATGGTGACAAAACCATTGCAACATCTAAACTCAACTCAACTAGTCAAACTAAAGTGTCAACTGAAAGAGAATATTCTCCAGTGGAATACTCTCACCTAAAATATAGGAGACTGGATAATGACTAATTATGACTAATAAACAAGGAATAACCTTAGGAAAAATAAATCCTAGGTGTGTGTGAAGTAACCCCAACACCCCCCCTAAACATCACTATGGTGAAAATAAAGAATGGGTCTCGGCTATGAGGCCATGTTAGGTACCCAAATACAAAAGATACACTGAACTAAACGAGGAAAGAGGGAAAACCTCATGGGAACA
>JZKD02S1825308.1:4742-30651 GCA_000966675.3 Picea glauca | reverse complement strand
CAAAGCAAGAGACTAATCCTTCAAAACCAAACAAAGCAAAGATGGCTAAAAGAAACTCAAAGAATGTCAAGAAGACTGTAAACAGATCAATATAGGCTCCAAAAGTTCAATCCAGTTGTTCAAAGCAAAATTGGGCATAAAAAAATGACAAGACCTAATCCAAAAAAATTTACAAACAAGTTCGCATGCTGGCAGTGTATTACAGTGCGAGAATCAAAGATTCTCGCAGGCTGAACAAAGGTTGACTGCGAGGGGTTCGCACTGGACTTAACACCAGGGTGCCAACTTAGGTGTTTCTCGCAGGGTACTAAAGGGTGTAGTGCGAGAATGCCTGTAAACAAGCAAAAATTTGAAAAAGGAATAAATTTGAGTGAACTTTCAGATCCAGAGAGTTTGGATGAATCTCCCACAGACTCAGAGACCAGAAAACAAGCAATCAAAGCAAGGGAAACTAAACTAACTAGGAAACAATTCGTTCCCCAATGGAGTCGCCAATTTTGTTATCGAACTAATCAGTAGGTGCGGACACTAACTGATCTCCCTAGATCCACCTAGATCTAAAACAAAACACACCAGAACATGATGCTTTCCTTAAGTTTTAAATATTGAATTTACTAACTAAACAGGGATAGGTGACATACCGTTTAAACGCCACTTCCTCTCATCATCTCCATCTTAGCTCTGTTCCAATGCTCCTACGATGATGATCCTGCAAGAGAACGCAACCAACCAAAGTGATAGTAATAGCATAAACTCAATATAAACCTATGTATGTGATCAAGGAATCATACAATAAAACATGACAAGCTTTATAGGAAATTAGAATCATATTACTGTATCATATTAAATGTGAAAGAGAGATTACAACAATGTCCTTGATGTCGTAAGGTCTCTTCCAACTATCCTTCGTTCCCCACACACTTTCAATCCAATAATTTTGAGAGCATTAATATGATAATATTCACAATCTATCTTGACAAAATGGCTCATCTAGCCAAGCTAACAATCTCCAAAGCTGAATCCAATCCAATCTAATCCCCAAAAGCTCCAAGCTTAAAATCTCCAAAGCTAACTTTCTCCATGAGAGCTCCTCTCCTTTTATAAGTTGAAGAGGATAAGGTGAGGAGGTTAGGATGCTCCCACTAAATCATGAAAGCGAGTAAGATCCAAACGATTCGGATGCCACCTCACCATGGAAGTTTCTCCTTCTAGAAGATTCGAGAAAACGCTTGTTTTTCCCACATGTAGGCATTCTCGCACCTTGCCTATAGAGAAACCTGCGAACCTCTTGCAACCCAACTATGGTGCAACCTGTGAGAATCAGGCATTCTCACACCCTACCTATATAGCAACCTGCGAACTTCCATTTTTATAGGGTTTTCACAAAGGAAAATGCAACTTCTTTTCTCAGGAAAAGTTCTTCTCCCTTCTCTCTTTAGGAACTCAAGCCACTGACCCCTCTGAAGACTACAGATAGGTTTACATCATTAACGGTCATGGGGATGGTGAAAATAATGTGTAACACATTCAAGATATTGTTATTATTAATGGTCTGAAATATGCATGTAATAAGGGAAATAAAGATCCATAATTGTTTTGGTTTCTAGTATTAAACTATCAATACTATCTTCATCTTAGTTCCTTTATTGAAAAAGAAAACATAAAGAGATGATGCATTAACTTGATACTAAACATGATGTCACTTTTATTCATTATCCTACTCTACCTAAAAAGAAAAGAAAATATTTATTGAAGTGTAAGAACATTTCCAATGTAACCATGTATGAAGAAGAATAAGAAACATACCCATATCCAAATACGAAAAAGTTATCGCAAGGATTACTTGGATATGAAGAACCAACCAACCTACTTGTTTTGGAATTAGAAAGTGTTGAACAAGAGAATGTTATTACAGCCTGATGACCTCTTGAAACTAAACTTTGATTTAATCTTGATGTTCATCGGCAGTAATTTCTATGCCCTCCTTCAACATGCCATGCAAATCCTCTTCTTCTAGATGATTGGTTTCTTAAGTAGATAAAGGATCTGTTGATAACTCCTCAATTTTAGGTCTTAATGGTCATTCTCCATCTGATGTAGTCTCCAATTTTTCACATTACTCTACATTTTGGCAAGGAGAACCTTTTTGTAGCTCAGGGAACTTTGGTTCTTCTAGTATTTCCATAGACCTAGATAAATTTTTGGCTGCTGCCAAAATATGTTCTTCCTGAGAAGGATAAATTCCAGTTGTTGCCAGGATTTGAGAGACTTGTTCCAAGCTAATGGTCACCTTTGAATCCATTTTGTTGGTTGATGGGTCCTTCCTCACACATGGATTATTGTCTGGGGTTCTTACAACACCCAAAAAAAAATATTATTATATTTTTAAGATTTTAATCAAAACTACCTAAAAAAACGAAATACATACTTAAAGTTGATTTGCACAAACCAAACATGCCACGCTTGCATAAAATAAATCACACTTGCAGGAAATAAATCAAAGCATAAAATAAAACACTATTGCAGGAACGAAATCAAACTCACATGTGTATGAAAGTAAACAAATTGGCAGGAAAAATAAACACACTTTTTGAAAGGGAAGCACACTTGCATGAAATAAATAAAACTTGTGTAAAAGAAATAAATAAAGCACACTTACAATAAAATAAGTACACTGGAAGGAAAAATAAATTGTGGCAAAGTAAACACACCTTGCAGAAAGATAAACACACTTTTGCAAGAAAATAAACATGCTTGTAGGAAAGTAAACACACTAAGAAAAATAAACAAACTTGCAGAAAAAGTAAACACTCTTGTGGAAAGGGAATGACAAGGCTTTGGAGAAACCCATTAAAATGGATGCGCAGGTTCTTACATCTCCTCTTAAATTTTTTCCTCCACCTTATTTTGTAATTAAAGGAAAACTACCTACTTAAGCTCTAATCCCTTTAGAACCTCCCCAACAACGATGCGAAAAATGTCGAGTGAAATACATGCTATCTATTTCGACATTAAATTGTCAACCTGGGGCTCGTAATCTTCGAGGTGTTGGCACTATATGTGCAGGTCTAGAGATCTAATCTAGTAGTCTAATTTAATGCCGACAACACACTCAAATAATAAAGAGATTAAACAAAGCCCCCGGGGGGCAGCTCAATTGGCAAGTGTCGTGATATAGCGTGTTATGTACGATGAGGTTCCAAGTTCAAATCCCCCCGACTTACCCGTGCCTGCGGAAGGGGCATACGTATGGCACCTGGAGGTTATAGTGGTAGCGGTCGGAATCGACCCTGTGTCACGCGAGTACGAGACCGGCCCAGTTGCCGATTCCGCCAGCATAAAAATAAAAATAAAGAGATTAAACAAACTAGAACAAATCGTCACCTATGGAAGAAACTCGATATGGAGTGATCATATCTCGCGAGTTAGGTCATTAATCTATCCATTGGTGATTTAAAGCTATTCGCAAATTTAACATGCGAGAAAACTAAGGTGTGAAAATCAATACAAGGGAAAAATCGAAAACCGGTATTGGAATAACAAACTAGTGAAAGAATATATTATGCAAAAGATGAGACTAGGAATGAAAGATTATTATTTTAATTACTCTTTTTACTTAGAAATCCAACTCTGTGATTCATTTACTCAATTCAGATTAGCACATTGATTTCTACATAAAAATGTAGAAACAAAACAATCTACTAAAAACTTTGCAATTCAAGGAATATCAATATACTAAACACATGTTCTTATATCTAGTTAGACTGATGAACTAATTACCAAAAAGGATTTAAAATCAGAAATCATGTTGTCATACTTGAACTGGAAATGTCGCAACAGAGATGTAATGATTACACAGTCCTGTAGGAGTTAGCTTAAAACACAATCTAATGGATTATGAACAATTGATATGCGCAATTTTTAAATGATCAACCTGCAAATGAGATACACACACTTTAAAACATAATTTTTGTAATAAAAAAGGAAAATATACATACCTGGAACACAGTTAAGTGAGCACATTGTAAGTAATCAAAGGAGAGTATATATATTTACAACACAGTTAAAAGAAATACATCTATAATTGAAACACAATATGAAAGAGTAACCTGCAAAAGAGAAGTTATATAAATATGAATATATAGTAAGATAAAAATGCGTTGCCTACTAGTGGGCCCCCCAAGTAGTCGTGGTACTCCAACTTATAAAACAAACACAATTTTCAACACATGAACTTGGATTATATTAAAATAAAAAATACATAACAATGATATAGTTTAACAATGTACAACAATTATCTCATCATGGTAATCCCCTTTTGCATTATGTGGCTTCATGTATATATAGAGTCTGAGAGGTCTACCACTAAAAGGGTCGATTCTCGCTCAAAACCAGAAAATCGTTTAATTGTTCTATTAATAGACAATGAGTCTTAAAATTTTAGCTCGAAAATAGGAGCTAGCTTTAATTGTCTAAATCGAAATAAAATAAGAGCCATGGAACTATCTAAATCAAAATAAAATAAGAGCCATAGCAAGAGGGAGATAACGGGTAAAAAACCCATGTTCCAGTTTTGCTCGAAAACGCCTGCAAGTATGCTAATGGCCAAATCTGTTGCATAATGAGTTTTGTAATAAAGGCGAATGGAGATCTGGATCTATCTATTGAAAATTTAGGCTACCAAATTAAGGGCCATATGAAGGTCCAGATTTGTTTGATATAAATTCAAGCTACCGGATGAAGGGCCAGATTCGCCTGATATGTAATTTCGAGTTGGCTCTCTTGTGCAAAAATATGGGAGCAAGTGTCAAAATGAGTGTTGGAATATCAAGCCATTTGATCATGATCCAATGTATGGAAACACCTATCTCCCACAATATAAATTAGTTTATCATTAATAAAACCATATAAAATACACTAAGAATAATAAATTAAGCATGAATTCACATCATTTACTTTTATTGATTTTAATCAAAGGATTTAAATAAAAGACACACATTTTAAAGTAAATGTGATGGTTTATGGTTAAATGTGATTACATAATAGTGAAATAAAGTGGAAGAAAGAATCAAATTTAAGATCCCATCAAGCAGCTCTACGAAACTGCGGCTTGCTAAAGTACTTTAAGCTACAGAATATGAGAAAATAAGTCCTTTTACTTGAGTATCTGATCGGGTTATGGGATAATGACAAACAAGCATTCCAAATAGGATCACACATGCTTGAGATCGACATGGACTACATGTATTTCCTGACAGGGCTCTCGAGGAGGGGAGTACCTATTCTTTTGTTTGCGAATCGGTCCAATCCATGGATAACAGAGGCATATGTTGCCCAGTATTGTGTACTGAGGTCATGCTTGGTAGGAGGGAGGATTGTCATTAAATATGTGATGGAAATATCTCTACGATCCATTCTCTTCGCTATCACAAAAATGGCAGGAAGTACCAATGCTCACATTTCTTCCAAGTCTCAGATACCATATGCTATTCAGTGCTTGGAGCCCAGGATTTTTAACTGGAGTGCAGTGTATTTAAGGAATATCAAAGAGCAGATTTCTAAGTGTCAAACATGAAGGCATAAGAAATTTGGGTACAGATCTTTATTAGTTTCATTTTTCCTAGAGAGAGTTCCACAAATGCAACCATATGTTTTATTGATAGCATGCCCTGTGACTGAGCCTTGTATGGAGCGATGGACGAGTCTTTCACCTAGATTGGTAAACGAACCCTTAGCCTTTCATTTTACTGATGACTTCTTTGCATGGTGGAGGAGACAACTTGTGGTTATAGAGGATTTCCCGTATGCTGGGGTTGAATTTAGGGGAAACACAGATTTAGTGCTTTCCGAGGAGACATAGTGGGATGCATCATGCATGAAAGATCATAACCTTGTAACAATATTTCTTGTTTTTATATGTTTTTTTTTGTTGTACGATGAGGGATCTAAGTCATTTGTTTTTCATCATGCAGACAGAGGTGTGTCACGTCTGGAAGAGATGTCATCACTAGGGCATTGTGGGGATGCTCAAGCAACAGTAGAAGTTGATGTCAGAGTAGGAGGACTCAGAGAGGTGTAGCGGAACCTTTGTGGTTTGACCATGGGCGTTCCTTCCATGAGGATACGAGATGTACCCTTACATATTCAGATATATAAAGTTTGGGTACCTAAAGGTCTTAGTCATTTTCTACGATGAGTAGCAAGAGCATTCGTGTGCTATGTTGAGCAGAATGTGGTGCAAGGAGACAAGTAGAGTCTCCAGACACTTTTAGTCTTTTATGATGATTCTATGGGCATAAAGGCCCACATTTTTCCCTACTATGTTATTTTTGGATGATTTATTTTAACAAAACTTTCATTATTTGTACTCTATGTATATACGGTCTTTACAGTGACAACTTATATTATATATAATTTTTTATATATGTGATGCTTTTTTCTTTATGTCCTAAATGTTTATCTATGCGAAATATACCAATCTAACATATAATTTGATAACGAATCTATAGTTGTGTTAAGTTCTCTCGATATATGTCTATATTCTAGAAATTCAAAAGATCTTTCGAGACGACAAACCCTTAGATGGAGACGTAGAAAAATTGGATTGCGAACAACCTATTCACGGTTTAGTTGACTGACCACAAGTTGAGAATCAAGGTTGATAATCAATTGAGATATACCCAGAGAAGAAGATTCGGTTAAAATTCCAATGAAAACATGATATTCTACAATGTTATTGGTTGCAGATCTGAGGAAAATTCCTCCTGAACTCAGTAACTTGCTAGAGTGGTAAATGACCCAAGTTGTAGAAGTGATATTTTGGGTATGTCAACTAGCACCATTCCCAAACCCGAAATAGATGGGAAAGGATGATGACATATGCGCATTCAAGTAAAAAGCAAAGTATAAGAAGCTTTTAAAGAAAGGGGGAAAACTCATGCACACAAAAGCAAAGACACACCAAATAAAAAATAAATAGTACAATAATGTACAGAGAACACATGCAGGATATTCTATGCATAGTACGTCTTTAGGTAAAGCCCATTTCGGGGCTCATCGAGAGATAATCCATCATTATCCACTAACTCGTATGCACCTCTCTGTAACACACATTTTATGATGTATGGTATGTTCCACATGGGTTCTAAATTTCCTACCCCAAGTTTGTCATGATCTTGATCATAGACCAGAACCAGATCTCCTTCTGCGAAAGTGAGAGGATGGACAAACTTATTGTATTGAGTCTTGATGCGTTTTTTATATGTCTTGTTGATAAGAGAAACATCGCAACAGGTTTCATCCATCTTCGTTAGATATTAAAATCGTTCTTCTTCAACAAAAGTATGGGGTAGGAGTTCTACAGTGAGTTTCAAAGAGGGAATCTCACATCTGATTGGTAACACTAATTCTAAATCGTATACCAATTGGAAGGGTGTAAATCAAGTGGCGGTTTTAACTAAAGTTAGATAAGACCAAAGTGAAGAGAACTGCAAATGCCAAGATTTTTTGTTCACTCCCACCATGCGTTGAAGCATGGTCTTTAAGACTTTGTTGATGGCTTCAACTTGTCCATTTTCCTGAGGATGGTAAGGGGATGGATTTTCATGGAGAAAACCTAACTTGGTGCACAATTCACCCATCATCTGGGTCTGGAAATGGGATCCATGATTAATTACAATAGCTTGTGGGACTCTGAAGCGAGTGATGACGTGATTGAACACAAAAACTGTTGTAGTTCGTCCATCATTAAGAAATGTAGGCATAACTTCATCCCATTTAGTAAAATAATCGGCATTAACGACAATATAATCATGCCCACCGACTGAGGTAGGCTTACATTGCATGAAATTGATACCCCATTTTGCAAAGGCGCCAATGTAGACAATGGGATGAAGTGGAGCTGGGTGGGTATGTGCTTTCTTATGAAATATCTGACAAAGTGCGATTTTTTTAATAGCCTCAATGCAATTTTTGAATATGGAAGGCCAAAAATAACCGACACGTAATATTTTTTGGGTTGTAGCCATCCCCGAAAGATGACCGCCACAAGCTCCAAGGTGACAGTCATTTAAAACTTGTTCATCCTCTTCACGAGTTAAGCAATGTCATAAAACAATGTCAATGCCATGGAGATACAAAATGCCAATGATAAGGTAGTGCTTTGAATGGTGTCTAATGTGACGTTGTTCATCACGTGAAATTACAGGCTGAAATTGTTGGGTCTAGAGATAGAGAAGAATGTCTCCATACCATGGATTGGATGTAATAATGAGGAAAAGTGATTCGTCGGGAAGGAAATCACTAGGCTCAGTATTTTCATCAGCATGGGTAAGATCACAAATTAATTCTGCAAAACCCAATGATTCCTTAGCTTTGGATTTGGAAAACATGAGATCAAATTCTTGGAGAATGACGATCCATTTCGAATGTTTCCCCCAAGTACTCAACGAGTCAGGATGTGGTACATGGAGTTAGAGTTTGCAATGATCGTGGTAGTGCGTAACAGAATATAATGGTGAAATATTTGGACAACAATAATTGTTGCCAAAGCCAACTTTTTGACATGTGAAGAATAGAGTTCGGGACCTGAAAGAATCTTACTTAAATAGTAGATCACATGTTCGACGCCATCATCATCCTCTTGTACTAACACCTGTAATGTCCCCATTCGCCTAGGAAGCATAAGGAGTGGTTCTGCTAGCCTGAATTGGTTCCCGTAGGCTAAGTCAGAAAAGTCACCTAGGGAACTCAACTTTTTCCTAGGAAATAACTTTATAAAGTGAAAAAGGGAAAAAGCGGGACATGGGTCCTAGGAAAATGAAGTCACTTAAAAATTATAAAGTGTGCAAGCATAAAGTGACTTTAAAAAGAAAATTAAAAGTAAAGTGAGCTGGAAATAACTCAATGGAGAAATAAAAGAGGGGAAAAGAGGAGGTGCCCCTCATTCTGGAATTCACTCATTTGGAAAATAGATTTTTTAGAGCTCTTGAGGAAAGAGTCTAGGGTTTTTGGAAACCCGTGTTCATCTACTGGTTTTAGTGTTGCAACTATACACCCTAGTCAGTTAAGGGAGAGAACTTTGCAGGTTTCTCATTATGATTCATTCATATTGTGTTCCCGTCCTTTAGCAACATAGTTTGGAAGTGTGGAGGTCAATTTTCCCTTGGAGGTCAAGTTATTTTCAGTTGGGGCACATTCCCGTGAGTGTTGGGAAAAATTTTGAGTTTAAGGGATTGAAACATCAATTTGTTGGGTGCACCTTTGATCACAGAGCTTCTAATTTAACTGTTGGGCACATTTTGAGGCTACAAACGAACTGTTGGGCGTGATATACCCTTGTTGGGAATAGACTGAGGCACAAATCTAGTTCATGGTCGTGGCATATTCATGTTGGGCACACCCTTTGATCCATATCTATTGTTGAGTTTGTTCTGAACTATTGGGGCACAAATATATTGTTGGATGTATATATATTGAGCATTGGACTACACATTATTTTCAAAGAAACTCGTGTGAATCCTTATCCAACATCAGATCTGTTTTCTACAGTATGATCTCCTTGCTGTAAAAACCATTTATATTAGGTTCTAATTATTACTTGTTTTTTTTTTCTTGATGTGTATACTCAGTGTGTTGTGGCTTCAAATACCATGTTAAATGAGCTAGTTCATACATGAATAAAGACAACAATGAAATTGTTATTCTATTTGAGAACTTGTGCCAATATAGGTATACCTACAAAATGTTTGTTTAAATGTTTGAACCAAGAAATACATAAATATCAAAGTGGAAGGATTATTTGTACACCAAAATTGTTATTTACAAATTGTTTGACGAAAGGTGTGAACCAAATAACTAAGAAAACAAAAAAAAATCAGTGATTGGGAATATTACAGTGGTATCAGAGCATGTTCCTCTGCAGCTATGGGCTTTGAGGGGCACTTATAATCAGATTTATGAGAACATAAGATGAGCAAAACATTACCTACTGAAGACGTAGGGGAAGAACCCTAGATCCCTTTGGGTGAGAATAAGAAGAAGTGGTTAGAGAAGAAGAGATAGGAGAGGTAGCACCATCTATCACACCTAAGGGAAAAGAAAATACGGGGGAAGAAGATGATACCAGGATCAACAGTCTGTTCAATATTTTGAATGATTTGGCCAAGGGTCAAAAGGCCATGATGGACCTTATGGGGAAACTAGCTAAGAATTCTTTGCAGGGCCCAATGAAGCAGAATCAAAATGGCGATGGGGTTTCAAACAATGGAGAGGGTAGCCACTAACGCACTACCATGCAGAGCCACCCCCACTTGCACACCAAATCCCCCAGACCCATTAGGCCTCAATTTTGGGGGAATGAGGCCACAAGTCCATTGATGCAGGTTGATCACGATGATCCCTATAGGGCATATTTAGAGGAGTACAGGAGGCTAGGAGATGATTTCCACTCAACCATGTCCTTTATGGAGTTCTGCAATATGAAGAGTAGAAATTGACCAAGAGGTCCCATGAGGGCCATAACACAAAATTTTGAGTTGCAACGTACCATTGGGAAGGTCACTATTCCCAACTTTGACGGGGGCTCTAAATGCTTCTCTATATCATGGGTGTAGAAGCTTGACACTTACTTCCAGTTGCACCAGATGGCAGAGACAAATTACATTACGTTGGCCACCTTGCACCTAGATGGCAAGGACCATGAGTGGTGGTACCATGGGTTAGTCACCTTGGGACATGTCGGGGTCACCTCCTAGTACCTGGACTTCACACAGAGACTCATCGATAGATTTGAAAGGAAGGACCCTGAGCTTCACTTTAGAGAGTTGGCTCGGCTCAAGAAAACATGTAGCCCATAAGCCTATATATTTGAGTTTCAGAGGGTTGTTGTCATGGTGACAGACATTTCAGAGGGTCATTTGGTGATGTTGTTTGTTGAGGGGCTAACGGAGCCTCTACGAGGATGGGTCAAGGCCTACAAGCCTAAATCCTTACAGGATGTAGTCAACAGAGCTCGGGACATACAGGATGCAGTACCTAAAATCTGGTTTCCACCCAAACCCACTTTTACCTCGAAGAATAAGGAAATAAAAAAACCTCAGAGAGATTGGGTCGAAAAACCCAAACTGGATGAAGAGACCAGAAGAGAATTGAGGAAGAAGAAATTGTGTTTCAGCTATCAGGAGCGCTGAGAAGGACAGAATGGGCAAGGCCCATTACATCGAGGTATACTCTAACAGTGACAATGATGAGGATGAAAAAGTGGAACAGGAACATGACCAAGGACATCTAGCCTCAGGAGAGGAGTCTTCATAGGCAGGGGCTACGAGCCCAGTTATGGCCTCAATGTCGGTATTTCTGAGGTATCATACCTTCAGGGTCAGAGGTGTCCTACAAGGGCACAAGGTGAAAATAATGATTGATGGGGGAGCATCCCATAAATTCATTGACTGTAACATGGTCGAGAGGAGAGGAATTCTAACAGAGGAATTCAATGGGCTCAAAGTAGTGAGCCAAGAGGCCACCATATGAATTACACCAAGTGGATTCCCAATCTCACAATAACCATGGGAAAATACTCAATCACAGATGATTTCTTCATGGTGTACATACCAGACACCAATGTAGTATTGGGCGTTCAATGACTTTACTCTATTGGGAGATACACCATTGATCAAAGGACCATGGAGATGGAGTTCACAGGCCCAAATGGAAAGAAGGTGGTCCTACGATCCATGCAACAATACCCATCAAAGATTGTGTCATCGCACAACATGGAGGCAGTTATGAGGCATGGTGATATAGAGTGGGTTGTAGAGTGTTTTATTTCTGACAGAGAGCCACCTGACTGTCTGCGACAACTTCGAGAGGATTTACATGTATTACTTCAGAAACATCATAAAATATTTAGTGACATTCCTTATGGAATTCCACCTAGTGTAGGTTTTGAGCATATCATAGAGTTAGAAGAGGGGGTCCAATAAGTTATCTCAAACCCCTATCGACACCCTAAAGTTTACAAGGACGAGATTGAAAAAAACATCAAAGAATTGTTGAAAATGGGCACATCCGCCTTAGTTCCAACCCATTTTCCTCTTCCATTGTCTTAGTCAAGAAGAAGGTTGGTACTCTTCGGATGTGTATTGACTACAGGGATCTAAACAAGAAGATGATCAAGAATTGATACCCCATACCCAGGATCGATGAATTAATGGATGAGCTCAGGGGAGCCAAATTTTTCTCGAAGATTGATCTTCAATCAAGGTATCATCAGATCAAGGTACGAAAGCAGTACACACCTAAGAAAACCTTTCGATGTCACTATGGGAATTATGAGTTTCTATTCATGCAATTCAAGCTAACAAACACCCCTGCCACTTTCTAGTCATGCATGAATCATGTGTTTAATAAGCATTTGAGGAAGTTCTTATTGGTATTCTTTGAAGACATCCTCATATACAACAAAACATGGGAAGACCATCTGCGACATCTTGATGAAGTATTGGATATTATAGAGATTCCACAGTTGTATGCAAAGGAATCCAAGTGCGAGTTTGGTATGATGAAGATGCTCTACTTGGGGCATGTGATTGGGGCGAATGGGGTACAAGTGCACCAAGAAAAGATCAGGGCGATCATTGAGTGGCCAACTCCCAAGAATGTGATAGAACTAAAGAGTTTCATTGGTCTCTACACTTACTATAGGAAATTTTTAAAAGGATTCTCACAATTGACAGCACCACTGATGGATCTCACCAAAAAGGAGGCTTGTGTTTGGATAAAGGAGGCCTAGGAGACATTCGAGGAAATGAAGCAAGTGATGATTTCATGCCCTATTTTAGCACTCTTTGATTTCACTCAGCCCTTTTTCTTGGAGTGTGGTGCTTCTAGAATTGGGATAGGAGTTATATTGACGCAAAGCGATCACCCAATAGCTTTTGAGAGCCACAAAATCCAAGAGTATGAGCGACATTAATCCATATATTACAAAGAGATTTTTTCCATAATGCATGCTTTGACCAAATTACGACAGTACTTGGTGGGAAACAGATTCAAGGTAAAGAACGATCATAATATCTTAAGGTTTCTCATGGAGAAAAAGGAGCTAAGCGAGCAGCAGAAAAAAGGGATTAGCAAAATCCATGCCTACGATTTTGAAATTGAGTATGTGAAAGGAAAAAATAATGTGGTTGTTGACACCCTATCTAGGATACCCACTCTCTCTCTCATGGATTTTTTAGTGGAATGGAAGGCACTTCTATTTGTAGAATACTCCAAAAACAGTGTTTCTTGTGAGATACTTGATGGTCAGGTCTCGGATGACAGGTACAGGGTTATTGACAACATCATATATTATAAGGACCAGATCTATTTAGTACCAGAATCTCAGTTGAAAGACAAAATTATGCATGTTGTGCATACTTCTCCTTTGGCAGGTCAACTAGGATACCTGAAGACTTATAGAAAAATTTGGGAGAGGTTCGCTTGGAAGGGTCTCAAGACTGATGTATTGATTTTTTTACCGGAATGCCACATCTGTCAGCAAAACAAAGCGGAACATACCCATCCAACAGGATTGCTCCAACCACTTCCCATTCCTAAATAAAAATGGGAAAGCATTTCGATGGATTTTATTATAGGGTTGCCTCTGGTTTAGGGGAAAGATTGTATCTACGTGGTGGTTGAAAAGATTACTAAATTCTCCCATTTCTTCTCCATATCATCCAAATACTCTACAACGCAAGTAGCAAAATTGTTCTTCTGAGAGGTATTTTGGCTACATGGATTGCCCAAGACAATTGTCAGTGATCGAGACAACATATTCATGGGGGGATTCTGGCAAGAGCTATTCAGACTCATAGAGACATAATTAACTCTTAGTACCAGTTATCACCCTCATACCGATGGGAAAACCAAAATTGTGAACAAATGGCTCGAGGATTGTTTCAGAAATTATGTATCGGGGAAATAAAAGACATGGATCAAATGGCTGCACTTGGGTGAACATTGCTATAACACCACTTATCACATGTCGATCAAGATGACACCTTTCAAAGCTTTGTATGGGTATGATGCAACCACCTTTGTGGACCAAGCATTTGGGGACATTCGGGCACCCAAAGCCAAATATTGAATTCAGGAGAGTCGAGCCATCCTGTGAACTCTCAAACATAACCAACAAATGGCACATAATCAACAAAAGATGTATGCCGACAAGCATATAGTGGAGCACAGTTTCAAGGTGGGAGAATTGGTATACCTCCGCTTCCAGCCATACAGGAAATCCTCCTTGAAAATGAAAGGGGAAGATAAATTGAAGCCACAATTATATGGTCCCTACAGGATTTTGAGGCGAGTCGGGGAGGTAGCTTATGAGTTAGAGCTTCCAGAGGGGTGTAAGATACACAATGTATTTCATGTTTCATGCTTTAAGAAGATAGTGGGAAAACATGTTGTCATCTCTATAGAGCTGCCACCATTGGATGAGGAGGGGCAGTTGATTCTAATTCTGGAAGAGGTGTTGGAGACCAGAGAGTGGAAATTAAGGAACATGAGCATCAGAGAGTACCTAATCAAATGGAAAAATTTGTCTATCCAGGACTCTACTTGGTAAGGAGAGTAGATATTGCAACATGTTGGATTACAATTTCTTGAGGACAAGCAATCTTAGGCGAGGAGGACTGTAATGTCCTCGTTGTCCTAGGAAGCATAAGGAGTGGTTCCACTAGCCTAAATTGGTTCTTGTAGGCTAAGTCAGAAAATTCACCTAGGGAACTTAATTTTTTCCTAGGAAATAAGTTTATAAAGTGAAAAAGGGAAAAAGGGGGACATGGGTCCTAGGAAAATGAAGTCACTTAAAATTTATAGAGTGTGCAAGAATAAAGTGACTTTAAAAAGAAAATTAAAATTAAAGTGAGCGGGAAATAACTCAATGGAGAAATAAAAGAGGGTAAAAGAGGAGGCACCCCTCATTCTGGCATTCACTCATTTGGAAAATAGATTTTTGAGAGCTCTTGAGGAAAAAGTCTAGGGTTTTTGGAAACCCTTGTTCATCTATTGGTTTCGGTGTTGCAACTATACACTCTAGTCAATTAAGGGAGAGATCGTTGAAGGTTTCTCATTATGCTTCATTCATATTGTGTTTATGTCCTTTAGCAACAAAGTTTGGAAGTGTGGAGGTCAATTTTCCCTTGGAGGTCGAGTTCTTTTCAGTCTAGGTGCATTCCCGTGAGTGTTGGGTGAAATTTTGAGTTGAAGGGATCGAAACATCAATGTGTTGGGAACACCTTTGATTACAGAGCTTCTGATTTAACTGTTGGGCACATTCTAAGTCTACAAACTGACTGTTGGGTGTGATATACCCTTGCTAGGAACAAACTGAGGCACAAATATGGTTCCTAGTCATGGCATATTCATGTTGGGCACACCCTTTGATCCATATCTATTGTTGGGTTTTTTATGAACTGTTGGGGCACAAATATATTGTTGGATGGATATATATTGAGCGTTGGACTGCACATTATTGTAAAAGAAACTCATGGGAATCCTTATCCAACATCATATATGTTTTCTACAATATGATCGCCTTGTTGTAACAACCATTTATATCAGGTTCTAATTATTACTTGTTGTTTTTTCTTGTTGTGTATACCCAGTGTGTTGTGGCTTCAAATACCTTTTTAAATGAGCTAGTTTATACATGAATAAAGACAATAGTGAAATTGTTATTCTATTTGAGATATTGTGTCAATCTAGGTATACATACAAATTGTTTGTTTAAATGTTTGAACCAAGAAATACATAAATATCAAAGTGGAAGGATTATTTGTACACCAAATTTGCTATTTACAAACTGTTTGACAGAAGGTGTGAACCAAATAACTAAGAATACAAAAAATCAGTGATTGGGAATATTACAGATAACAATAGTGGAAGCATACGCAACCAAATAAAGGATGTAATATTTCGCATAGTTGATGCAAAAGTAGTGGATTCATTAAAGCATGCTTGAGATCATCAAAATAGCGTTGAGCATTTGCATCCGATATGAAAGGGGCATCTTTCTGTAGCAATCTCATGAATCCTTTAGTAATTTCGACATAATTACATATAAAACGACAGAGAAATTTTTCCTTCCCTTGCAAACTTTACAGTTGGGTAGTATTGTTGGGAGGGGGTAGAGAGAGAATGGCTTTGAATTTTAAGGGATCCACCCTAATCCCATATTTGGATACCACGAAGTCGAGGAGTCTCCCTGATTCAACAATGAAAATTCATTTAGGGGGGTTCAAACGTATGTTGTAAAACCTGCATATAAGAAATATTTCCCTTAGATGTCCAATATGATCTCATCGATGAGATGAGTGAGTTGGCAAGTGATAGAGATAAATTTCAACGATATGTCTGATGTCATGGAACGCATACGACATAGCCCACTGAAATGCGGCTCCAACATTTTTAAGGCAAAAGGTAATTTCTGATAAGAGAAAGTCCCCCATGGGAAGATGAAGGTTGTTTTGTGTTGATCAGTCGACAAAATGTTGTTCTGGTTATATCTAGAAAATCCATCCATAAAAGATAAAATGACACTTCCGACGCAATTATCGATAATTTGGTCGATAAAGGGTGTAGGGTAATTTTCCTTTGGACAAGCCTTATTTAGATCCTGATAATCAACACAAACACAAATTTTCCCTTGTTTCTTGTCGACTAGAATGATGTTGGAAACCCATTCGGTTAGAGGTATGGGATAAATAAAACCATATTTTAATAATTTTTCTACTTCTTTCTTGATTTTCATAGTTTTTTGGGATGAACCGGGTGAAGTGTCTCACAGGTTTGATTCTTGGATAAGTTTTGATTTCATGCACAATGATCGAAGGATCGATCCCTAACATTTATTCGTAGCTCCAGGTGAAGATGTCGCAGAATTATTTAAACAAGGCGGTATAAGTTTCAACCTCTTCAATTGAACAATTGGCACCTAGTTGTATGTTTTCCACAATACCTTATTCTATGGATATGTCAACACTAATTGTTTGAGATATATTTCCCAAATTCCCCTCAGAGATGGTGTTATCACTGAAATTCCATCTGCAACATTGCAAGCAAATGGTTACAGAAATACAACAATGCCAACAATAATTAGTTCACATGCAACACTAAAATGCATTTCAAAAGGCAAAATTTGACATGTGCAAAATTACTAAAGGAAGTGTGTGCACAGAGCGTGGGCCAACAAATCCCTTAGAGTGCACAATGCGCCAAATGTGCGACTGTGTATGAGAAAATCTATGCACTCTTGTGAACGGTGCATTTATGGTTCTTGTCGCCCCCCCAACCACTTATGGACCAGCTCCCAACTTGATTTGACCTCCATATCTAAGAAAAATCCAAATGGGGGGCTGGTCAAGGACTAAAGGGTGCCCTAAAAGGCCCCTTGTTCACACCAAGAACCAATTATATTTTTCCTTGAAGAAATGCTATAAATGAAAGCCATGGGTGCACTAAGAAACCAAGATCTTCATAGTGTTGTTATGTTTCCTCAATTCTCCCTTCAAAATCCTCTTTTCTCCTTGGAGTATTCAAGCATCATTGCAATAGGCCATTCTACTCACCTCTTGAGGGAATAGGCATTGATTTTCTTCATCATTTTCCATTTTTCTTCCATTGTAAGAAGAGCTCTACATTAGAGAACTCGGGATCCCTCCCAAGGAGGAAGAGGGGACCCATAAGTCCTAATTTTTCTGTACGATGTTTTTCCAGCTAATATAGTTATCCATTGGTGGCATTATCTTGGCCATTGGTTGATTGTTTATGGTTATAAGTTTCTTATGCATTCTAGTTTTTATTTTCTTAGTCGTTTTAGTTTGTTTATTACATCTGTTTGGCTTGTTTAACCCACTCACGAAATTCTATTTTCCCTAGCAGGCCCAACTAGGCATGCAAGTGTCATTGTTTTTCTCACCCAAGTGACGAAACATGCACAACAGATTGGCGACCATACTGGGGAAAAGGTATCAAATTCCACCCTATTTGGGCTTAGAGAGCACTTCTTTTTAATCAATTTGTCATGCAAGTACCAAACCCAACCCATCCTTACCTGTCAAAAGAGAAATTCTGAGTTGGAGGAGGAGAATTTCACTCAAAAAAAATTCCCCTGACGTGTATCAGAAAGTACATGAATATTCCAGCCCACATACATGCACTCAACACATTGTGTGTCCCACGGGCTTCTTTTCTCCGCACATTCTGCACACTATGCACCCACTGTGCACCTGTCAGAATTTTAACCTGTGCACATATCCAGATTTTCAAAATTGTAAAGGTTTTTGTGATGATTTGAGGGCCCCTAGCCTTAAGATTCTTGCTTTCATGCAATTTGTAATTTCCATGCACTCCACTTAGAATAATTTCCCATATGAAAGGTTAGCTAAACATAGACACTTAGGGGGTAAAAAGAACCAAATATTCTCCTATTTTTCTTTGGTTGCCACATGGATGGTTTGTTTGGTTTGTAAAATTTAAGTTGATATTATTGCTATCACATATAAAAACACTTACATTGGGACCAAAAATTAACTTTGATCATTGAGTATGCTCTTCTCTCGCACCATAGAGTGATCTTGAGAATCAGAAAGGTGGTTAAAGGGACATTTCATCTCCCTTAAAATATTTAAGAAAGGACAAAGCCCCCCTAGGGCTCCTCTTAGTTTCTTTTGAAATCATCTTAAAGTTGTTACGGCCCATACATGCCCACATGTTGCAAACTTAGGATAGTTTCTTAAAATTAATTTCTTAGTTTACATCACTAGGGAAGTTTAAAGATTAAAGTAATGGGCCCATACATGCCCATATGTTTGCAATCTAGGATAGTTTTTCAAAATTTCTTATTGTAAACAACATTTAGGGAGTTTAAAGGATTGGTAAGAACCCATATGTCCACATGCTAGTTCTTTAGGGATTTTAAAATTCCGCAAGGTTGTACCAATGGCACTTAGTAATATAGATAATAAATATTTGTAAGAACCACAGGAAGTCCACATGTTGCAAATTCACACCTAACTTATTAAAATTTGGCACACTATTTTTCACTTGCTCACACACAAAGTCACTCCTCACTCACATAATTTCCATCTTGAATTTTGGAGGTTGAAGTAGGTTTTCTCCAAAGGAATTCCAAAAATTCCCACTATTTCTTGAGAAATTATCCACACCCACTTAATTCAAACAAGATTGGTTCACACTCCCAATCTCTCAGCCCACCACATATAATTTTTTTTCTAAAAACTCACTAAGTTTTCCTCCACAGGAGGTGCCAAATTTTTTTTTTATTCTAGGTAGGATCTCATGGGTAGGCATCCAAATAACCCCTCATTATCTGGTTCTCACATTTTCAAACATTAGAAGTTGAAAAATAGGGAACTTTCAAATCCTCCAAGTCAAGTGTTCCTACACCATAAGGCAGGGAGATACCCATGAAGGTTTGAAGGATGAGGTTCGGTGGTTCTGTGTGTCCCCCCTTGAGTCACCCAACTCCGGGAAGGGATCCAGCCCGTGACCCATTTCTGAAGCCGAAAATCTAAATGTCGCACTTTGACCGAGGTACCTAGTGACCAAATTTAGGACATCTACCTAGGTGGAAATTGTGGGCTGCAATTGCACCTTGATCAGGTTTTGTGTGGCTATTGGGAAATATTGCCATCTCTTTCGAGATATTCACCCTCTACCCCTCATTATAACTGATTATTTCATCCTTCACTAGTTCCTCTTCCGGTGGCTTCAGACCCCACTCTTGAGTTCTCTTGGAAGGTCCAGTGTTATTTGAGAGGAAGGATGATACGTATTTTAGGACATGAGCATTTGTTTTATTTGTTCCCCCATGTGGACAAAATCCACCTACCCACATGTTTTCTTATTTTACAATTGATTTATGTATGATGCTCATTGGATTACATGCAATTGTGAGTTACATTATCTTGTGAAGGTCCAAATTATACAAATCTCTTGTTCATTTATTGTTCTCTTACACACATTCACTTTTCTAGTCAAACATCATAGGGGACCCACCTAATCCCCATCATTCCAAATGCTTGAAAAACCTCCCTCTTATTCTAGGAGGAGTCCCTAGTCTTGGAAACTCACAGAATCAACCATCTCATACCCACGTGAGTGCTACTATTTTGGGATCAAATTTACTTGGTTCCACTTTTATTGGGTCCAATTCCCAAGGACATCCATCCACTAGCCCTCCTTCACAAGGAGGCAGAGGGAAAACTTCTTCTCAAAGGAGAAGTACAACCCCACCAAATCCCTCTCAAGGGTCAGGTCCACTACTTGCTCACACAATGGCTGGAACTAATCCTCCACCAAATCCCCCTATTACTTGGTGTCTCTCAAAAATTTTTATTTGAATAAACTCACGAATGATCCCATTTTACATGACCCCACATGGACCAATATGCCTACCAAACTACCTTCAGATATTCCAAAATTTGAAGGAAAACCAGGGGAACATCCCGCCAACCATGTTATAAACTTCCAGTTATGGTGCTCTTCAAACAACATCATGGATGATTCCATATTCTTAAGGTTATTTCAAAGAACACTCACTAGTCCATCACCAAATGGTATGTGGACAAAAAATCAGGGTCCCATGTGACTTTTGAATCCTTGGCCAAAGCCTTTTTGGCCTTTTTTCAACTACTAGTTCGTCATGACACTGGTTTAGAACTGCTGTCCGAGTGCAAACAAACCTCAACTATGCATATTTCTGACCACATACATGAATGGCATCAGCGACGTAGTTTATGTAAAGCAGAAACCACCAAAGGACAACACCTCAATTGGTTTCTAAAATCACTCGTCTCTATACTTGCCAAGGATGTAGAATCCACTTTTCCTCAGTCTGAAGAGGAATCCATTAGCAAGGCCCAACAATTTGACCTTATCTATGCTCAATCAAATTACTTATACACAGTGTTACCTGATGCACCTAGACCCGTACCATTTGGCCAGGAAAAAACGGGAATGTCTCACGCTACAGATGCGTTGATTGGTACCACGGCACACCACAACCCATAAAACCAACCACCACATATGTATGGTGCACCTCAATATCTACAACCATATGGAGGGCCATATTATTACCCTCCTCCCCCTTACCAACAACCATATCTTGTTTCTCTCCCCCCCACCCATGAGTGGACCCTCGTCAGCACCCATGATGCATCCAACCTCTCAACCAAGTTCAGGTTCCCATTCTACCTCATCATATAATTTGGGCACTAATGAAAGCACTTAACCTTCCTATGTGCCCTATAAATATCTACCACAAAATAATCTGTACTTTCCATTTCTTGGTCCCCCACAGCTCGTGGCTCCTCCACATGGACACCACATGCTCGCATTAACTTTGTTCATCCTTCTCCCATTCAACAGCTTCATACCTTTGAACAGTTGAATATGGAAAATCTGGCCCATTAGTTTAATAATGCCAAGAAGAAAGGAAAAACCCGAAACAATAATAACCCGGGACCAAGTGGAAAAAACCCCCAACAAAATCAACCCGTTGGAGGAAACCAGAACCCCCAAGGGGACAATAACAACAAACTCCAAGGGAAGAACAACAACAACAACCTCAGGATGAACTTCCCTTGTGCTCTTTGCGGTGAGTATGGACATTATACTCACCATTTCCCCCAAATTTCCGACTTCAAACGAATGATTGAATCCATGAACATGCGACATCCTCCATCGTCACCTGCCCCTCATTAGGAACCACAATAGTACTTGCAACAACCACCCCCGACTGTATTGAAAAACCCTATTCCACACCAAGGTGTGATGAATACCCAACACGAGGTATACCCTGCCCCACAAAAAATGGGGCATTATCAAAACCAAGGGCCCATCCACTCTGGAAATACGATAGATCACAATATCCTCCTCACTAGTGAAGAAGAGATTCTTCTGCAAACGCATGGTTGTCAATATAGAACACCCCTTGAATCTACTCCAACCACCTCGGAAGTAGCTCCAGCTACAGTTGGACAACCTTTGATGATTCCACTCCCTAATATTGAACCTACCATTCATATAGCTCGCATTCCATTACAACAGAATGTCAATAACCCTTAGGCTAGGGAAACACACAAATATAGTCTGGTCGATGAATTGGCACAGTCTCCTGCAGCCATGTCTGTATTGGAGGTCATCCAAACCTTTCCAACTCAGCGGAAATCCTTACTTTCCACCTTGGGGGTAGTCGACCCAAAAGATACTAGACTCATCACATTCAATCTAGATAACGGAGAACCATGCCTCCCTGTTCTGGTATCTTTCCAGATACCAGTAAAGATTCATAACATCACGGTTCATCAGTGTATCATTGATGAAGGTGCATCCACATGCATAATGTCCAAACTTTTATGGCAGAAACTTGTCTCCCCTGAGCTAGTACCATCATCCATCACCTTAAGAGCCTATGATGGTCGAACATCCTCCCCTGAAGGGCTCTTCCAAAATGTCCCCATCGAACTTGGGGGAAAAACCATCCTTATCGACATTGAATTTATCGATGCCCCACTTGATTACAATATCTTGTTTGGACGTAGCTACATGTACGTTATGAAGGCAATAGCCTCTTTTGTGTCTCGAATGATGATGTTTCCCCACAACGGGAAAATCATCACCATCGACCAAATTACACATTATGATCCTAACCACTCTGCCAACATCAATAACGTCTTGCCTCTTATCTGCACTAGCTCAGATACGTATTTGCTCATTGACATGGGCCCCATAATTTTCAAGGACCCATCCTTGTTGGGGGCATACCATGGAGCACCACCTTTCATACACCCTTCAACACAAGTGTGTGTCGTATATTCTAATGGAACCGACACCAGAGACACCATTCCTCCTACTGAGGCCTCTCCACACCTCGACATTCCACCAATTTAAGAAATATTACCTCACGAATTCCATGAGAACCCTACTGCATGACTTATCCATGATTCCCCCCTTGCGCCCCTCCAGGGGAAAATCTCGATTTGGCAGAAAATCCTTCAATCCATTACTCAAATTCCCTTTTTCTATCCCCACCTGGAGTTCAATCATTTCAGGTAGCCGCGATGCTTACCCTTCCCAACATGGTTCTTTCTATCCCTATATGGTATCTACACCCACCAGTGATGGTTCCTCAACCATCTCTCCCTCCTCAGCAAGAGGGAATCCTAATGCATATTCCATTACAGGCTCCAGCCACACGACCCTCACCCCCAACTGTCAGCACCACTACCACTGCTAGGGGCAGATGGAAGAATAAATATCCCACAACTCCACTTCCTTCCTGAGTTCAACCTCCTTGTGCACTATGCGAAATAGAGGGACACCCCACTACTAGATGTCCTACTCTTCCTGAATTACGCAATTTGATCCAACTCCCTTGAGCAACCATATTTATCACCACCTCACCAAGTACATCTAGTACTACTACAACGTCCTCCACTACAGGAAGTAAAGGGATGTGAACCAAATTCTCTTGTGCCATCTGTTCAAAATATGGCCACTACACTCATCATTTCCCAGCTCTACCTCAGTTTTTCCAGATGCTAGTGGCAATACACAAAACTTTTCAGTAAGATCCCTCTCTGCCACCACTTTCTAGTACTCACGTCACTGACATTCGTTATGTCTCTTCCTCAGTCCCTGAACGGATGAGATGCCCTTACGCTCTCTATGACTCACTTTCTCACTTTACATACTGATGTCCTTTGATTGTTTCATACCAAGGTCGTCACTCAACCCCTATTCAACGACATCTGACCACCTCACCACTGGTCCTGCCCTCTTTAGATATTGTCAACATCACCTCCCCTAAACCTGAGTCACTTCCCACTCTTCCATGGTTCATAGATCGAATATTTTAGAGTATTCCCCCAAATCCTCCCAATACTCCGGTTCATTTCCCACAGGAAATCTTACCCCCTACCATAGTTTATCACTCACAGTGTCTGGACATTTGGTTTATTTCAAGCGAAGCATCACACCCTGTATGTGATATCTCCTCTATGTCTTCAGCACTTGAGGACACTTACACTTTGAAAATTGTCCATGTCACCTCCCTAGATCCCCTATATTCTTTCATTTTCCACTGCGATGAAGATATCCTGGAAGAACTCACTATCCCCGATTTCCCGTGGAATGAGATCCATCACCAAGCGCTTTTTTTGTCACAGGAAGCCTTTGACCCTCCTAACCAATCCTCTGTATGTGCAATAAAAACCAAGGATTTTATTCCTTCAGGGAATATATATTGGTTCAACAACCGTATTCCTACCCTAGATGCTTTTGAAGAAGGCAACATGGCCAATATCTCCCCCACCGTCAAAATCAACATTTCCATCAAACTGAGAATCATAGAAGAAATCACCATTGTCGCCCCATGCTTGTTAGAAAAACAGGACCGCGGAGAAATAAAATAAAAAAAATGCGGAAATAAAACACAGAAGATACACAATACAAGAGAGACACAGATTTACGTGGTTCACCCAGTGTGGGCTACGTCCACCAGAGAACTTGCCAGGTCCTTTCTTTATTATTATCCAGCAAAATCAAGGGAAACAACCTACAGCAAAACCCGTTTTAACTTCCTCTTCCTTCTCTCACAGTATCCTCTCTTAGAATACAATATTCACCACCATACATAGCCGTGATACATTTCCCTCATAAAAGAGGGTTTCCTTCTAGGGAAAAAAACCCTAACATAATCTCTACTGTTAGATCTGCGACCTTATAATGAATGGTCCAGATTTACAATGAAATTACAATATACTTTTACAAGACAATTTTTGCTTCGGGGGCTTCGCCCCTGAACCCCCTCTGGGGGCCCGCTTGCCCCTAGACACCCCAACCGGGGGGATAGGCCCCCCATACCCCGTAGATGGGGTACCCCCCCTCTACACTCCCCCGCATGGAAGAGTGTACATACTTCTGGGGTGTAAATACTTCATGGGGTATAAACATGACTGAAAGTAAAAGACCTATAAATCAGGAAGATAATCAGGCTCCACAACCAACAATCTCCCACTTGGAGACTGATCTCAACAACTCCACCGTTTCTATATATGTTGGACTCTAAACCTTCTTGGACCTGGCAAATTTCTCATTTTCATCTTCATTCTTGAAGACCAACTGAAACTGAGCAAGAACTCAATTTCTCCCTGGTTACTCCCTTTGATAACATGTCTGCAGGATTCTGGCTAGTGTGTATCTTTCCCAGCTTCAATAGTCCATCTTCTAAGGTGGATCGTATGAAGTGGTACCTCAACTGTATATGCTTAGTCTTCGAATGGAAGGCTGAGTTATTTGCAAGGTGAATGGCACTCTGACTGTCACAGTACAACCTGTTGTTCTCCTGCTTCTTTCCTAATTCCTCCATAAACCTTTGTAACCAAATCATCTCTTTACTATCCTCTGTAGCAGCAACATACTTTGCCTCTATTGTTGAAAGTGGAACAACCTTTTGCAGTTTCGAAATCCAACTTACTTCTGTTCCACCTATAGTAAATACATACCCTGTGGTGCTCCTCATGTTGTCTTTATCACCTGCCATATCTGAATCAACATGTCCCTATAGAAAAGTCTCTGAACCTCCAAAACACAATGCATGTGTAGTAGTACCTCTCAAATACCTGAGAATCCACTTTACTGCCTCGCAATGTTCTTTACCTGGATTGCTCATATACCTTCTCATAGCTCCCACTGCATGTGCAATATCTGGTCTTGTGCAATCCATTTCATACATCAAGCTGCCAACTGCTGATGAATATGGGACCCTGGACATGTATTCTATCTCCTCATGTGTCTTGGGACACATTTCCTTAGTTAATTTGAAATGGCTGGCCAA
>JZKD02S1825297.1:48284-86200 GCA_000966675.3 Picea glauca | reverse complement strand
TAAAGCAATTGAAATATTTTACTTTTTTCCGAGAAGGAAAAAACTTAATATTTTATTATAAAAATATACATATTATGGTCCTTATCCAAAAGAATAGGACTTTTCAATTTCAATATTTTCACCATTTACCCACATGTGCTCTCAAAACATACTTTTGTTCAAAAATAGTTCCTACATTTCCTCTTTCTTACATTTTCATCTTTTAATAAAAAACTTTTTTATACAAAAAAATCAATATCCAAAACTATATAGTTGAAATTAAAGATCAAAAAACATGTCATGGACCAACTGCTCATTCAGAAATTACTGGCAGAAAAAAGCCCCAGCTTCAAGTTCCAAAGCCTCCTTTGATAATTGATTTGCTTTTTGGTTCAACTCCCTATATACATGAGCACACGAATACCATTCCAACTCACCCAACAACTCCCAAATTCTCCTCATTAATGGTTGTAACCTTTGAATACCATTCCAACTCACCCAACAACTCCCAAATTCTCCTCATTAATGGTTGTAACCTTTCTACCTGCATTTGAACTTTGCCTTTCACCCAATCCACCACCACTTTTGAGTTGCCAAATATTTGTAACTTTCTCAAATTTAAAGAAGTGGCAAGATGCCCAGATTGTTGTTAATTCCGTCTTCGTATTTGATCCCCTGCCTGGAATGTATCAAATTTTGAAATGGTGCTCTGTTGTTATATATAAAACCACCCCAACTCCAAAAAAAAGGAGGATGGCCTTAGCTAGCCCCATCAAAAAAACCCCATGGGGTTTCTTCCATCAGCTCCAACATTGTGGCAATACATTGTCTTTTCTTTTTCGAGTCTTTCTTAAAGTTAACCGCTATCTGAGAGATCGAGTCTACCACCACCTCCATTGGAATATACTTGCTTTGAAAAATGCTAAAGTTTCTCACCCACCAGATAAAGTACAAAACAAAACAAGGAAGAGAAACAAATTTTTGGATCGTTGATTCTTTGCTCCAAGCGTCCAGCCATTCCTCCAGTCTCCCATCGAATGGAATTTGTGGGATTTCCAGCTTCAACGTGACTTGCTTCCGGACCTAGCTAGCAAAGGAACACTGAAAGAAAAGATGGATGGCAGATTCACTCTGGAGGCAACATAAGGAGCAATGGTTCAGATCGTTCCAACCTCTTTTGCAAAGAACATCCCATGTTAGGATTTTCTACTCCATTGTTAACCAAAACATAACTTTCATCTGTTTTTACGTTTTCCATTTCTAGAAAGATCTCCACCACCATTTAATTGCTTCTTCAGTTAACTCTTCCACCAATGCCCGATAGCCCATTTTGATTGTGTAAGACCCAATTTTTTCATTTTTTGCCCAACAAATGGTATTCAACGCATCCTGCTCTAGGCATATAAAACATAAGTTTAGGGAGGTAAAAAAATCTAACCTTTCAGCTGCTAAATCCCCTTCTAGATTCAAGTTTGCCGCTATTTTCCAAATAGCTCTACCTGTGACGTCCACTCCTTGATGTGTTGCATCCTTCAGGGTGAACACACTATGAACGTGGAGTCTTCTTACCAATCCTTCTGATAGTTTGAAGTTATCTGATGAACCTTCCCACGGGCTTCCCCAATCTGAACACTTCTTATGTTTCCTATGCACCATTCAAACCAGGCCCCAATTAATGGAAAAACATCTGCCATTGCTTTCCATCCAGTTGAACTTACTAGCACTGACTTCCTTGGACTCTTAAACCATTCTTCAATGGATTTCCTTGCCAAATACTTGGATATGAAAACTCTTCCCCACAACATATTATTAGACATGAGCCTCCATAGGCTTTTGGATGCCAAAGCTTTATTGAACCAAAACAAGTTATGGATTCCCTAACCTTCTAAATATTTTGGTCTTGCAAGCCTTGACCATTTAACCAGAGGGATTCCTTCCTCCTTATTCTTTCCTAACCTTAAGAACCTGAAACAAGCTTTGTGGATTTGTGTTAATATTCCCTTTGGAATTTTTGCAATGGTGGCCCAATAAACTGGAATACTACAGAGAACAAATTTGATTAACACTAGTCTTCCACCTTATGAGAGAAACTGATTCAGCCACATATCAATTCTTGCTTGAAATTTTAAGGCTACCCAAGACCAATCTGCAAAACCATATGAGTTAGGTTTTAAAACAAAGCCCAAATACTTGATTATGACATCCATGTCTGATGCCTTGAAAGGAAAAATGAGCTCAAGCTGCTCCTTTGCCTCTGCTTCCATCTCATTAACTTTGATGGTTGATTTCATGTTGTTTAACTCCATCCCAGTGGTTAAGCAAAAAAGGTCCAAGATTGTTTTTAAGGATTGAATTTCTCTAACAATACCTGCACTAAAGAGCATTACATCATCTATAAAAAGAAAGTGAGAAATAAACTTTGAAACTGTGATATTCAGGCATGAGAGTAAGCCTTTGTTCTGAGCCTCTTGAATGAGTCAGCTCAGACCTTTTGCCACTATAAGAAAGAGAAAGGGTGATAGAGGGAAGCCTCGATAGATCTGTATTGAGGAGCAGAAAAACTTTGAAGGGGCACCATTTATAAGTATCACAAAAGATGTCGATTCGATACACCACATAATACAATTCACCGTGATCAAATTTATGCCCATCTTAATGAGAGCAAGTCTTAGGAATGTCCAATTGGCCTTTTCGTAGACTTTAGAGAGGTCAAGTTTAAGAACAAAGGATGGGATTTTTTGAAATTTTATAGAATGCAAAGCTTCCTGAGCTAATAACACAACGTCATGGATTTGACGTTTGAACAAAAAATTGAACTGTTCCTTTGAGATGGCATCTCTTAGAATAGATTTGATTATATTTGCGATAATATTAGATATTAACTTGTAAACTAGGTTACAACAAGAGATTGGGCGGAAATCATCGAAAGTAATTGGCTCAAAGTTCTTTGGTATAAGGGATAAGAAGGTTTTGTTGAGAGGGACAAAGATCCTTCCAGAATCCTGTGATTTCAGAACCACTTTAAATAAATCTTCTTTGAGGAGATCATAAAAAACCAAATAGAATTCCACAGATATATTGTCAGACCAAAACTTTTATATTTTTGGAAGGAAGGCAGAGTGTCAAATATTTATGACTCATAAACCTTCTCCAACAAAACCTTGTTCATATCCTCCATGATTTTATTAGGAAAAAAGTCTGCCACTTTAAGTATTTCTTCAATGGGACAACCCAACTTTTCTTTAAATATGGAGATAAAAAATTCAACTTCCGCGTCTGCCATTTCCTCATGTGAGGTCTCCAAAACTCTGTTAATATCTTTGATATCACTGATTGTATTTTGAGCCTTCTTGTGCTGAGCATATCTATGGAAGAATTTCGTATTATTGTCCCCCTCTTTCAACCATATGGCCCTACTTTTGAGTCCCCATCTCTTTTCTTACATCAATAAAAGATCTTGTTTTCTTTTTAAAAGCACTCCTAGCTCTGACTCTTCATGTTGGCTAAGGGAACCATTAGTTTTTCTGTCAAGAGAAAATTTAGGGCCTTGTCAGTATCCTTAAGACTTGATTGCGAACGATTTTGAAATTTTTTGGCCCAAATTTTGGATAATTTGTCAATCTTTGCTAAATTGTTTGAGAACTGACTCATATAAGAGGAGCCTTAAACTCTTGATAATGGGACCCAAGCATTCAAAACTAATGAGTGAAACTCCTCTTCCTGCAACCACAAATCATTGAATTTTAAAGGGAGTGATTTTGCTTTATTTGGCTTAACAATTTTCAAGAAGATTGGCATGTGGTTCGAGAAACCACCCTTAGAGACCCTTGGAGAAATGCCTCAATAATTTAGCACCAACTTTTCAGAGTTGAGAAAACGATCAAGACTTTTAGCGATTAAGTCTTTTCCTTTCTGCCCGTTTCCCCAGGTTTGAGAAATCTTCTATGACGCCACATCCACAAGTGCATTCTTGGTTATCCAATTTGAAAAAAAACCTTCTTGGTAATCCTTTCTTGCACGATACCCCCGAATTTCTAGAGAGGAGACTGTGAAGTTTAGGTCCCCTCCCAATATAAGATTTCCTCCCTACAGGACTCCTAAAGAAGCTAGCCCTTCCCAGAAGGGGATATGATCAATATATGGCCCATATAAGATTACCACTTTAAATGATAACTTAAGAACATGATCCCTCAATTCCACAACCAACCCTGAAGAAATTAGCGCCAAGAAAGTGCAACTAAAGCTCGACCTCCACGCTGTAAGGAAACCCTCGAAGAGGCCTTCCGAATTCGATGAGAAGAAAGACCGATTCCTTAGCCAAGATTTGAAAAACCCCTATACTTTGTCCCTAACACACATAGTTACCTAAAGGATAATTACATTTGGCTTTTGCAAAAGCACTAGTCGTTTGAGGGGTAAAATTTTGTGGGCGCCCCCAACCCCTCCAATATTCAGGGAGAGAATAATCATTGGGGAACCTTTTGTTGGGCCAACCTCGCTTTGAGGGCCGTATAGATTGTTGACTACCTACCATCCTGTACTTCCTTTTTTTCTTTCAACCGAGCCTTGGACAAAAACAATTTTCCTGCCTACCTGTCCACCTGACAGTTTGTCAAAAACCATGCCCCCACTAGAATCTCATATCAACCCTGCTTTGAATCTAGACCTGAGAAGATAATCTGATTTGACTGATGATTTGGAGAACACACTATCATTTGAGGCATACCTTAAGGATAGGGGAGACACAAGATGAGAAACTTTTGTGAGGGGTCTAACCCCTTGAAAGGAAGAGGACATGATTTGCTCCTCGAGGGAGCCATCGAGGAATTTTCATGAGGGGAAGAAAACCCATCTTCTAAACATGGGGGAAACGAAGGCTTGACAGGGGAGAGGGAGTTGACATCACCACCACTAGAAGTAGAATACTAACGAGTAGAAATTTTTAAAGAAATTTTTGAAAGAGAAAGCGAGGGACTCAAGCCCTTACCATCCGATTCATCACGAAATTCTTCCGAGGAAGAGGGAATTGGCACCTCCTTCCTCTTTTCCATTGCTTCACTGTTGGATTCCTCAACGCCTGAGTGAGCTCCTTCCTTATGAGCATTGACCCCCAGGGACTTCCTTTTCCAAATTTTTCGAAGAGGAAACTATGAAGGGTGTTGTTTTCATTGTGTATGAAGGTGAAAAACCTCATGGCACCCAAAGCACCGAAACAACACCTTTCAGTATTCGATCCTTTGAATCCACGAGAATCCTTGCCACACCAACTCAATTTCATCCTGTAAACCTTCACTCAAATCCACCTCTACCTGAAGCCATGCCCACCAACGGTCTAGTTTCATCTCCCAATCAAGTTCCAGACAACAAAATCTCCCAATTTTGTTCCCAATGGCCTTTAACATTTCGACATGCCAAAAAATAAATGAGAGATTGGGCAAGATTGCCCAAAGCCCTCATGAGTGGGGTCAAAAGATACTGACCACTCCTTTAAGACTAAGCTGGAGGGTCCCCAACCCCAAATCCAACTGAATATATGGTTCAGATCATCCTTGGACTGGAATTTAAAACAAATCCACCCTCGTGAAAGGGTGTGGAAATTGGGACGATAGACCAAAATGTTTGACCAGTTCTCGTCGCTCCAATTTTCGAGCACCTTTGGGAAAACAACCTTACCATGAAATCGCCCAATTGTTGTCTTACCCAATAGCTCTAGGATCTCATCAAGGGTGACTTCGACCCTTACCACCATTTTTTTCTCTGTTTGTTAGCTTTCCAGCACCTCAAACTCGACTTTTTCATAGGGCTGGGAGAAATGCTCAATCCCTCACCTTTCTTATCACTTGACTTAGAATGAGGCTCGACCCCGATCGCTACATAAGGATCACCTTGATTAGATATGGCTTGAGAAACATGACTGTCACAAAATAGAACAGAGGAGTTAACAGGAGGGAAGATCAACCTTTGCACATTAACACCTGCTCAAGACTGCTCTACCTTCTTGCCCTCAGGATGGGAGTGATCTGATTTTGCATGCAATGGGAGTAATGAATCTGCTACCCTTTGATCCTCAAATCCACTAACAAGATTTGCATGGGGATCCAACGACCCATTTTGGCTTGTCACTCGTGCTCACCATTCCAACTAGCTCCATACGAAGTCCTCATCAAAGACAAAAGCCTCTTCCAAGAATCCCACCACGCCATCGTAATCTACCTTGTTAGGCCTTCCTTCTAGATCCATCCACCTAGGAAAAATGTTCAAATTATTTCTTCTATACTTGCTAACGTCATCCCGATACGACTTATGGCTGTAGAAACAATGTT
Organism: Picea glauca; assembly: GCA_000966675.3. Taxonomy (NCBI): domain Eukaryota; kingdom Viridiplantae; phylum Streptophyta; class Pinopsida; order Pinales; family Pinaceae; genus Picea; species Picea glauca. The sequence continues at coordinate 79,898 of JZKD02S1825297.1, read as the reverse complement.
TACTCCATCCCTAACTGATCTGCCACCATTTGCACCATATTTAGAGTCGATGCCTATCCACAAAACCCAAATATTTTACTTAAGGTGGGCATTGAAATATTTTCTTTATGGCCTACATTGAAATATATATTTTAAATGCCATGTGTCAACTCCATGTTAAACACTAAATGAATTACACATCTCCCTCATACTAAGATGTATAAAGCACCTATTAACAAAATAATAATTTTTTTTACATTCAATTACTTTATATATATATATATATAGAGAGAGAGAGAGAGAGAGAGAGAGAGTTGATATAAAAATATTTTATTTAAGGTGGACATTGAAATATTTTATGTATGGTCGATATTGAAATATTTTTTTAAATGCCACGTGTCAACCCCATGGCGAGAATAGAAGGAATTACACATCTCATTCATATTGTGTTGTAGAAACATTTGCACTTTTTGGTTGTGAAATTGTTTGTATTAATGTCGAGTCAAGGGCTAGAGTATGTAATATCAGTCAATCATGGTCTTACCCAAGTGTAGTTTTGGCTACTAGGTCTATTAACCAATCCAAGATGTTTGACCTTGGTGGAACACCTTGCTTGATTCTCAAGTTACTTTGTTTTCCTATAAAAACTTGGTTTTCATATTTACTGTCTTCACTTTTGTGTTTGTTTGCTTTTGTTTTAGATTACTTTCTTGTTGATGTTTGCTTGCTTAGTTCCTATCCTAGATTTCTTGTATTTTGGTTTGATTGCTTGTACACTTTCATAGATAGGTTTCTGGTTTTCAATAAGGCACGTTGTATTGTTTATAACATGCTTTGTTGGATAAGGTTGCATGGTTGTGATCTTCCTTTAAAATCCATACTTAAGATGCTAAGCAACTACTTTGTTCTTTGGAACTATCATTGAAAGGGTCGAAAATAATTTGTTTTTTCAAAAAAAATTGTTTCTCCTTCTTCTTTCTACTATGCAGTATTGCATCTTTGTAGGTGTCATTGTAAAAAGATTCAAAAAGGAATTGACATAGAAGAATTCTCTCAAAGTCACTATGGGGATCCCCACTAAAGGTCAAAGGTCAAGGCCATCCCGCTAAGAGAACACATGAAGTCGTACAATGTTTGTGTGTTTTCTTTTGTTGAAACAAACCCCTATTTGTATGATTGTAATGATGATATTAGTGACATGCGCGATGACCTTGGATTGAGCCAATGTTTCCCTTATGCCCTAATTCTCAAAATTCGAGCCACAAACTAGGTAAGAAACGTATGTCTCTTGATGGTGTTCAATGAAACATGACCATTCTCCCATTTTTTCTACTTCTTCATGCTTCTTTTTTTTTGTCAATACACATCTCAGGAAAATCCATCGGGCTCTTCCCCTCAATCTGAGGATGGTATCGAGGGGTTGCCGCATTCAGAGTACCATTCAAAAAACAAGGGTACTCCGTAATGTAAAGTCTCAATTAAACTTTGGGATAGGAGACCCATCTGAATGTTGGCCCAAAAACCATTAGTTAAAATAAGGTGGTGGTTGTGGAATGAAAAATGCAATATGTTAATTTTCTATGTGCATAATAAACAAACTAATCTAACCTATTCTAGCTAGGAGAAAAACTTAACCAATAGATAAAAATTGGTTATAATTTCTTGGAAATATTTAAGAAGCATAAATTATTAAAGAAAACCAGGAACACATAAGTATAAATAGAAGTGTAAACAAGATAAGTCCATTACAACACCACCATTTACAACTTCTTATCTACCATCTCAAAGCAATATATAAGAAGGACAATACAAAATAAAAACTATAAATTCAATGCAGAATAATCAACAATTGAACACTATAGTCTTACAACGGTATTAATGACAACATGAATACTGGAATGAGTTCATAGCATACATTGCACAATACCATTGTTCCTCTTCAAAAATAGTCCTCGACTTCTTTTCATTAGAATTTCTCAAAAGAGTTTTCAAAGTTACTACAAGAAAAAGCCCCCATTATAATGCATTTTTTTGCTTATAAAGTCTTTAGATTGGAACTATATTTTGGGACTTCTTGTCTTCTCTTTTGATAGTTACAACCTTTCAACTTCCTCTTTTTGACTTTTTCCTAGAAACTACATGAGCTTATATTTTATTTACAAGATAACTATAATAAACTTTGACTTTGTCTTGGATGTAGGTAGTGCAAACTTCATGTTTCAAAGAAATGTCGAGGACACATTTAAATATTAATTGCTCAAGAGAAACTTTGTATGATATTAGTTCCTTGTTCATCAACTACATTTCTCTCTTCGATGTGCTAAAAAATGATTTAATTAAATTTATTTCCTTAGAGGGACTAACAATATGTTCTTTTAACAGTTAGTGAATCGTTCTATAACATTTTCAATGACCATGTACACGTGCTTGCAATTGTTGGGTAGATGTTATACTCTTTGCATGTGTGTGTCTGTGGGGGAGAAGGGGGGGGTGCATCAAATTTGATGACTGCGTCTGACGATCCCTCTCTAGTAGTGGTCTTTGTGTCCCTAGGGTGCAAGAATCGATATTGAAAAGTTCAACAGTAAAAAAAATGAGCTATGGAAGCTCAAGATGGAGGACCTTCTTGTAAACAAAGAACAATGGATCAGTGTGGATCTTGATACATGATGTACTAGTACACAACCTACTAGTACTCAAACTACTAGTACACATACTACTTGTACACAAACTATTAGTACTCAATCTATTGGTATGTCAAAAGAAGATTAGGAGAAGCTGGATAGAAGAGAAATGAGTACGATTCGACTCTACCTGGATGATTCAGTGTTATTGAATGTGTCAGGAGAATCTACAAACAAAGAAATATGGGAAAAGTCGGGGAATTTGTATCAGTGAAAGTCCTTGGTAAACAAGTTGTTTCTTCGAAAGAAGTTGTATCATCTTAGGATGGAAGATGGAGATTATGTGACAAAGCATCTAAATGCATTCAATACTATGGTAAGTCAACTTGGATTTGTTAATATTACGCTTGTAGAAGAAGATAAGTGTATTAATTTGTTATGTTCTTTGCCAGACTCCTGGGATAATCTAGATGTATCAATCGGTAGTATCACTCAATCTACATTAAAGTATGAGGATGTAGTTTCATCCTTGTAATTAGAAGAGATGATGCGAAAAAGCATGGATAGTCATAGCACATATGCTTTATTTGTAAGAGGTTGTCCCAAAGATAGAGATACAAATCAGTCTTCTAGGGGGAGATCTAAATCTAAAGGTAGTTCTAAATCCCCAATAAAGTATTTGAGGAAATGTTGGAAATGTGGTGAAGCTAGGCATTATAAGAGAGATTGCAGGTCTAATAAAGTTGATAAAGTAAAGGGATATGATGATAGCTCTTCCACAGAGGCGAAAACCTCCACAGAAGGAGGTGATGTTTACCTTGCATCTACAATACATGTGCAAATCGTGATGTATGGTTGATAAACTCAAGTGCATCATTTCATTTAACTCCACACAGGGAGTGGTTCAATGAATATGAAAAGCATGATGGTGGTGATGTCTTCCTAGGAGATGATTCGACAACCAAAATTATGGGACATGGAAGGGTTAAGTTGTTGTTCAAAGATGGAAGGATTAGAACTCTCCCTGGAGTTCTACACATTCCATATCTAGCCAAGAGCCTGATATCTATAAGTGAGTTGGATGATGCAGGTGTGGATACTTTATTGGGAAAGGGAAGTTACAAGATGGTACGAGGAGAAATGGTGTTGATGAGGGGAGTTCGATGTGGATATATGTACAAGTTATTGGGAAGAACTTATATTGATGGGTGTAACATTTCTATTGTCCCTGAGCAGAGAAATAAAGAATATATGATCCATATTGGCCTTAGAAAGATGACCATGTTGTGGCATCAAAGATTGGGAATATTGTAGAAAAGGGCCTTTAAAAACTACACGGTAAATGTATGGTTGAAGGTATGTCTAGTTGCACCTTGGATTTTGACTTCTATGAACATTGCATATATGGTAGACCTAATCGAGTAAGATTCCCATCTTGTGCTACAAGAGCAAAGGAGATCTTAGAGTTGATACATGGTGATGTGTTTAGACCCATGCCTATTCCATCACTAGGTAAATTTGTGTATTATGTTTCATTCATAGATGATTTCTCAAGGAACACATGGATTTATTTTTTTAGGAAGAAATATAAGGTATTTGATAAATTTAAATAGTTTAAGGATTTAGTAGAAAATTAAACAGAGAATAAAATAAAGGTGTCGAGGACAAATAATGGTGGATAATTCTATGGGAATGAATTTAAAGAGTTCTATAAGAAGTGTGGTATAGCAAGGCAGGAGACTACTCCATACACACCTCAACATAATGGGGTTGCAGAAAGGATAAATAGGACGTTGATGGAAAAATCAAGGAGCATGCTTAGCGGTGTTGGGTTAGGACATGAATTCTAGGCAGAGGAAGTGGGTACATGTTACCTGGTAACTAGATCACCCTCATCAATGTTGGTGGACAAAACTCCGCATGAGGTATGGACTGGTAAGAAACCCTCTCTTGAACTTCTCAAAGTGTTTGGTTGTGATGCTTATGGACATGTTCCAAAGGAAAATAAGAGTAAGCCGGATAATAAAGCCGAAAAGTGTATCTTTACTGATTATAAAGATGGTATGAAAGGTTATAATATCTGGAACCTAGAAACAAAGAATATTTTTTACAGTCAGGATGTTGTTTTTAGAGAGGTTAAAGATGTTCCCAAATAGTAATTCCTACCAAGAAAAGAGGAACATGAGAAAATAGAGTTTGAGTTGGATGATGCAAAATCTGAATCAATGGAAGAAGATGAACCTCATACTCCAGTTTTGAGGAGATCAATGAGGGAAAAAAGGAAACCATAAACGTATAGTCCACGTGATTTTCGTGTTAATTTTGCTTTATCTATTACTGATCATGATCTCAGAACTGTCAGGGAAGCAGTGAATTCATAGGATAGCAAACTCTGGAAGAAGGCCATGGTTGAAGAGATGGATGCCTTGGATAAGAATGCGGCATGGGATCTAGTTGAGTTTCCACCTAGAAGAAAGGCCATTGGCAACAAATGGGCGTTTAAGAAGAAGTTGAATGCAGAAGGCAAAGTGGAGAAATACAAAGCTTGGTTAGTAGAAAAATGTTATTCCCGGGTAGAGGGAATTGACTTTGGTGAAATTTTTTCTCCTGTTGCCAAGTTAACTTCTATTGTATTTTTTTATTTTATTTGTTATTGCTTCTTTTGATTTTGAAGTAGAATAGATGGATGTGAAGACACCATTTCTACATGGGGATTTGGAAGAAGAAATCTACATGAAGCAGCCAAAGGATTTGCAGTGAAGGGAAAGAAAGAGATGGTATGTAAGCTAAATAAGTAACTATATGGTCTGAAACAATCACCTAGGATGTGGTACCAAAAGTTTGAAACATACATCCTTGGACTGGGATTTGTGAAAATCAGGGCTGATCATTGTGTATATTCCAAGCAGGTTGGTAATCACTTCATTTATGTAGTGTTATATGTTGATGACATGTTGCTGGTAGGAAATAACATGGATGTTATCAAGGAGGTGAAATCACAACTATCCTCCAAATTTGACATGAAGGATCTCAATGCTTCTAACTTCATTCCAGGAATAGAGGTTAAAAGAGATCGTGCAAACATGAAAATCTAGTGGAATCAAAGAAAATATGTTGAGACTATATTACATAGGTTTAACATGCATGAAAGTAAACCGATCAAGGTTCCTATTCCTGTAGGTGTAAAATTATCTGCAGATCAGTGTCCCAAGACACATGAAGAGGAAGAGGACATGTCCCATGTTCCATATGCTAGTATGGTTGGCAATTTGATGTATGCAATGGTCTGTACTAGACCAAACATTGCACACGCAGTGGGAGTTTTGAGTAGGTATATGTCAAAACCAAGGAAGGAACATTGGACAATAGTAAAGAGGGTTTTCAGGTATTTGTGTGGCACTTCTAGTTATGGATTGTGCTACCAATGAAGACCAAGATTAGATAGAGTGTTGGAAATACATGGGTTTGTTGATGCATATTGGGCTAGAGATTTGGGTCGCAGAAAATCTACAAGTGGGTATGTGTTTAACCTATTTGGAGGAGCTATCAGTTGGATGAGAAAAAGACAGGATGTAGTGACACTCTCAACTACAAAGATGAATACATGGAAGCCACTCATGCAAGCAAGGAAGCAGTATGGTTACCGAGATTGTGTTCAACTATTGGGTTGGTACTACAAGTAGTAAGGTCAGATTGTGGCAGTCAAAGTGCAATCTTTCTGGCAAAGAACCTAGCTTATCATTCAAATACAAAGCATATTCAGGTTCATTATCACTTTGTGAGAGACATGGTTGAAGACAAGAAGGTGTTGCTAAAAAAGGTTGACACCTTGAAGAATGTTGTAGATTCATTGGCAAAGTCTATGAGCACCAAGAAATTCTCAGGGTATAGAGAAAAAATGGGCATTACTTCCCTGGATTGTTGACTATGTAATCTTGTGACCCCCTGTATGCAAAGAAAACAACAAGTGGAAGAATGTTGGATAGGTGTTATATTCTTTGCATGTGTGTGGGGGGGTGCCTTAGATTTGATGACTGTGTCTGACGATCCCCCCTAGTAGTGGTCTTTGTGTCGCGTACGTCGAGCAATTTCCTAGGGGGTCCCAGGGGGGGCAAGATTGGCTCCCCCTGGTTACGCAGAGCGTTTGGCTCCGAGCGGTATCTCGGAGGAGACAGGGTTCAGGGCAACGCCCTATTTTTTTGGGGGGGGGGTGTTTTTTGCTATTTTATCCTTTTTGGATATTTTTAGTGGTTTTATAAATTAATCCCAAATTAAGGGATTAGGGTTTTGGTAGATGTGGAATACCTAAAATATTGTGTATACATATTGTATCGTGAATGGTGAAATTAATACAATGAAGCGTTGAGAGGTGTGACACCAAGGAAGGTTGGTTTTCTCCCGGTTAAGGGTTTCCAACGTAAATTGATTACGAGCCATTGATTAATTTATGTTTTTATTAAGAATATTTATGCATTGCTTTACTTCGCATGTTCAAAACTTACAACAATTGCTTATTGAAGATGTAATATTTTTTTGTAGTGTTGTATGGGATAGTTGATAACTAGATAAGGCTGCAAAATTCAATTGATTCTCCTTTTTTATCATCCCCGGTAGATATTTTGGTGCATTCGTTTCTTTTGTTTTCCATTTCTTTAGCTTGTTCATGGAAAGATGGACTCTGTAAATAAACACCTTTTTATCTCTAACCTTTTTTTAAAATGTGAGAAATTGTGTGACAATGTCTTGGAATTCCTTAAGGCTCACATACATATGATTTTGGGTTGTGTTGAGTTCATCTTGTAACTCAAAGGTGTAGGCTTTGAATTCTTCTAGGCTAGACATGTTTCCTTTATAGTGAGTTACCTCTTGTTCTAGTATTTTGATTCTCAACTTGTACTCCTCAATTTCACTAGCCATATTTCTAATATTCAATTTCGAGGCTTGTGAGAATATGACCCCTGTTGATGCTATAGAAATGGGATCTCTTTAGGTATCACAGTCGTGACCACGAGTTTTGCAACTCCTTGCAGGTGTATCTTTTTGTGTGACTGCTTCACTATATTTCCCCTTGCCTTTTCAAAAATAAATGATTTTAGGACTGCTACCCTATCTTACTTAGAAGGAGTAAATGCACCCAATCCTAGTTCTCCTAACGAAAAGCAGCCTCCGATCATTGCAGTCTCAAGTGTGCCATACGAGGTCTCAGGAGGGCCCATGTCCATAGGATTTGATCCTCTCGCCTCTTCCTTCCTTATTCTCTCTTCTTCTTGTTTTCTTTTCCTTTCATCTTCTTATTGGAGCCTCAATTCTTCAACCTCCTTCTCTAGTATTTGAATCTTTCTCTGTTGTTTCTTTGGCTATTGTTTCTTTCTCCATTCTTTCCTTCTCATGTTTCTCTCTTTCTAGTATTTCGTTCTTTGCTCAAGTTCCACTACCCATTCTAAAAATTACATCATCTAAGGACATGGCCTTTCTGTACAACTCTTTCTCTTACCATACTTCATTTTGGTATGGCCATCTATATTTACAAGCTTTGCAGTGTTGATTGACAACATCTAGAGGGTCGTGTTATTTGAATATTTCTTCTTCAAAATGAAAAGTGGCAAGACTTTCTACCTCCACTACTACTTCTTTGATGTCTTTGAAGCTATAAGCTCCCACATAGAAAGGTAGTGGAGGCCATGGGGATTTCTTGTCATGAGCTAAAGCTTCTCCAACTCCATGCACAAAGGTCTAATACACAACCTCATGTAAAGCCAACTTATATGGGATGTATTTAGGAACTAAATGAGGAGCTTTAACAACTCTGAAAACTTTGATATAAGTTCCTTTGTCAGTGACATACCAATCACTCTCCTCTCCAATGGCTTGCATAACCTTCTATAACATACATCTTGCTAGCACACATAAAATCAATTGATACAGAGGAGCTATGAACTGCTCACAAATATGAGTATAGTGTATCATGTATCGATGTTCCCATAAATTTTAATAGTAGATGTGGATGGGAGGCTCACTTGGTTTCCATCATCATCCCATCCTAGGGAAGTAGTTGACTACGAAAGTAATGTCAAGAAAGTATGAAAACATATAGAAGGTTGGTTGCATGCCTGAGGCCATGTGATTGGACTTGGAGATGTCTTGGGACATTGAATATGATATGCTAGCGCTCTAATTGAAGATATAACATGTTTGGGTGACTGCATAAATCATGGGAACCCATGACTCCTTGAATTGAGTGGTGTCTTCCTTGCCATACAATCTACTAAGGAGAGCCACAATGATCTTGAAGAGGGTTCATAATAAGTTGGTGTGATATGTTCTTGTCCTCCTTTCCTTGAAGGATTTGGGAGTTTCCCACCAACTTGTCATAAGATCCCTACAATTTAGAGGAAATTGCAACATCCATTCATCGTCCTTGTGGTATGTGGAAACTTGTAGCATGCATCCAAATATGATGTTTGGAACAAGGCGATGGCCTTCCCATTGGTGTTTTGGGTCAATATTTTGTCAATGTATGCTTGACTGATAAGCTAGGTGATGACCTCTGTGTAGGGGAAGATGACAGGTTGGGAAACTACTCTATGAAGTTGTGACTGGTTAATGGATTGGTAGACACCAAATTAAGGGTTGGTCTCACCAAGGAGAAGTGGTATCCTGGGAAATGTTTATTCTCTAAACATATAATATAGGCCCCCCCATTCGAAAATCATCCATGGGTCCATACAATGTTTTGTAATTGCATAAATAGGCCTTGGGATGCCAATATCTATCTCTAGTTCTGCAACTTCTTCAAGTTCAAGACTTAGCTCAATTACTTGCTCCTTTTGCTTCCAAGATATTTTAGAAGCCATATATGAATCCTATAATTCATTAATTTCAACCACAACAGACGTTAGTGATGTTAGTTATAAAAACAAAGATACAAATGTTTGAATGGAGAGATATTCTATTGAAATGGAAAAATAAGGGAGTTAACAGGTTCTTATCTTTAGTGTTAAGTGTTTTTAGAGAGATTTATGCCCCTGTGATGGTTGCTCGAGTACACCTTTTGTAGAGAAGGAGATTCAAGTGGATAATGCAATAGGTAAGCATCTTCTTACTAAGGTGGATTTTTATTTCCAATATTTTTGTGCCTAGATGGGTGTTGGCCCTTGACCAAGTTTTGGAGATCCTTGGTTAGGTTTGACCTATTTTGGGACTTTGACGGGATGGTCGAAGGCAGAGCGCAAGTCAAAGTGGAGATCGTGGGATCTCGACCCCTTTTTAGGGCACTTTTGGGTTTTGGGCTTATGTAACGGGTAAGGGATGTCGGCCCATGGGTTTACCCATGTTTAGGCCCCTTTGTAAGTATAAATAGATATCTATGTGAAGTAGGAAGCGGCTAGTGAAGTAAGTGTGGATAGTATGAATGCTTTGTGCATGCTATGTTGAACACTTGCAGAATCTAAGTGCAAGTGATTGTAAGAAGCTTATGTGCAGACTGTAAGAATGCTTTGTGTTGTGTCCTAACTTGGGGAAGGAGGATCTGGCGAGGTGCGCGCAGATCTCTTGTCCTCTGCAGAGTAGGATTTTGACACTTTGTGCCTATAAGAAGCTTGACAAAAGATAATAAATAAGAGAGGAGTTGGTGGATGTAGCCGCACACTGGGGTGAACCACGTATATCCTATGTTATGCTTGCTTTGTGCATTATGGTTGTTATATTGTTTATGTGATTTAGGCTTAGTGCAATAATGTATGTTTAGATGAATATGATAGCTTAGTGCCTAATGATGTGAATAAGATGCTAGATCTGATCTGTTTCCTTATGCTAAGTGCTTAGATGTGTAGATCTGGTTGAATATTGTGTTGCTCTATAATTAGGGTTTTATCTGCGAAGTAAATACTGGTTGAATACTAATGGATGGTAACTGCCAAGTGCTTTGTTAGAGAATTTAGTCACGGATCTGTGTCCCAGCTAGGTTGCAGACATCTGAGTCCTACAACCACCCATGCCTCTACCTCGGGTGAGACTTCATCTGCTTCATAGGTGTTGTCGAAAGGGTCGGTAGTTAGGGTTTTGTTGGTGCATTGTTGAAGTGTTGAACCCCAGGTCTTCCCCTGTGCCAACAAATGGTTCTGTTGTCGGGACCTGAAACTGTGATTATTGGGAACTGAGGAAAAGAAAGAAAGTTATATGCATAGATTTGCTGCTTTAGTGTGCAGTATTCTACTTGACTTACAAAGCTTTGTGCTAAGAAAGGAACCAGATCTGAAGAATAGAGGTAAGATCAATGAATTTTTTTGTCAAAAGAAAGCTTTGTGCTCTGAGAAAGGTAAGATAAGTGAAAAAATTTATTTCGAAAGTATGGATCTAGGTATATTTGATAAATTTTGTTCTAGCCTGAAAACTAGGGCAGAACTAGAAGAACGAAGATTTGATATGAGTATATCTAATAGAAATAGTGAAAGATATGTTATTCCTATGCATAGAAAGAATGCTTGGACTGACAAATGGATGCAGGATCCTAGAAATAATTTTTTGCAGGTTAGTTACTGTGACCCTAGTGCGTAGTACAGGAAAAGTTGGGGATCATTTAAGAGAAAGTGAGGATTAAGCCTTTGTTACAGTTGTAGAAGACTGGAACACCTTGCTAAGGAATGCCCTGGTAGAATACCTAGTTGTCTTTGTTGTAAATCTATGGACCATGAAGTTTTGGATTGCCCTATAATAATTGCTAAAGTTGAAAAGATGAATATGAGACGAGAAAACCATGAGAAAGACCAAGAGACTAAGATTATGACAGAATCCCGGAAAGAATCAGAGACTATATTACTAAAGATGAAAGAAACCATGAATGATCACAGAGACACTAATCTATCAGAGATCTTAAAAGACAAAGAATGCATAGAAGCAAGAATAGGAGACTTCAACATAGATTGTCTTTTGGATGAGGAACCACAGGTGAATATCATGACAGAAAGAACTTGGGAGATTTTGGGAAAATTTGTTATGCTTCCCTCATTGGGAGGAATATGATTATTTAGAGGAAAGTTAATCAACCTATGTGGAAGACTTACCCAGACATCTATGAGTGTTCATGGAACTTCGACAGAGGAAGAATTTGAGGTCATTAAGTTTATTGAGAACAACACCCCATTTGTTATGCTATTAGGAAAAACCTAGATTGAGAAAGATCATATCCAAAGAAGAAAAGTAGAGGAATCCCTAAAATAGAAAAAACAAGAATTAACAGATTTCATGACTAGGAGAATAACACACTTGATAGTAGAACAAGAGAACAAGTCAAATCTCCTAAGGACCATGGATCTGGATGACGAAGCTGAAAGAACACAAACATACTCGAAGAACCCGTCCACACAGGAAAGCAAAGCACCTACCCCAGACAGAAAAAAAGTATTACACTCGAACCCTATGAAAGACCATCAACAATGCGAAGTTACTATGCCAAGAGAAGATAAGAATCAAAATGGGAAGAGGAACCCAATAACTCAGATTATAGGAAAAAAGGCTAGAAAGATCAACAAGAAGAAAGCAAAGTTAAAAAAATTACAGGAAGCTCTAGAAAGAACTTCTCAGAAGGAAGGTTTCCATAATTTGAACTTCGCATCACCATTGATCTAGGGCTGATCCATAGGATCACTGGATTAAGCATGCAGAGACCAGACCCACAAGAATTTTACCTAGGGAAGGCTGCAGACCGCTCACTGACACATAGGATTAAAGATACCTATGGCGATGTAGAGAAGGGGACACGAGGCTACAAAGTATCCTCCATTCAGAATGGCACAGCGTGCCTTTCTTGCCAGCTGATTGTTGGTAAGCTAGTCCAAAAGAACATACCCACGCAGGTCACATGGTTTGGCGTTGACCTTGCTGGAAAATGCATGGAAGGACTCCAGATGAACTGGGCTAGTTACTTAGTCAACCAGCTAGAAGTGGATTGTCGTGAAGCTCAGGATCAGGGCTATGAGTTCCATTTTAGCTGGCTCCTGATCCTCATCGCGTTTACTGCTTGGGATATGCCGAAAGGTGCAACCTTCCCTGACATTGAGCCATCCAAGACGCTCGTTGTGAATTTCACCACGCTCTAGTATTTGAGCGATATGGGGAAACAATGGCAGTCGAACACAGTATTCCATACCTACTACCTACAACTGAAGAGGGCTATCGAGTCTTTCCCTTGTATGATGTCAAACACTCTGGACAAGTTCAGGCCCCTATGAAGTTCCACGCAGATAGGAATTTTATTTATATCATTGTGCGCGTAGACAAGAGTAAAGAAGAGCTTCATTCATACTATAAGCTCACAGAGGAGGACCTAGAAGACATCACTAAGGAATGGCCTATAGAGTTCCTTATACCATTCGACCAGGCATAACTGTCTGGCCCCAACCTCATTGGAAATTCGATGGTTACTCACAAAGAGTATGATGCACCCAATAGTTGTAGAAGGAAGAAGAAAGAAGAGGTACATGAGTTGAGCAGCGCATCAGAAGAGACTGCTTCAAATTCACCTAACAAAGGAGGTGGTGACGAAGTAGAAAAAGAAGAGCACAATGGGGAAGAATATAAGTAGAAGCAAGGCGAAGTAACACCGCCACAGAATCCCCCTGATGACGCAGATCCATATAAGAAAAGAAAGGTTTCCCCCACGAAACCTACATCGCGGAAGAAATCCAAAGCTAGTAAGCCAAAGCTGCAGACTATGCTCACAGTCGATGATTTCAACTTCATTATCAAGGTTGTATCAGATGCCTACGAAGATATTTTGTAGAGAACTAAAGAAAAACAAGAAGCCATGTATGATAGAATTGAGACAGAGCTAAGAGGTGTCCAACAAGCCCTTCACTCCAGTCATGCAGTGTCCACTGCGCACCCGCTATCAAATGAAATAGAGTTGGGAGATGAGTCTTCCCAACTCTGCAGAATACCTAATGCGACCGAAGCTCGCCTTCGTCATGCACAGGAAGAAAAAGAACATGCCACAACGGCCCTGAAGCAAGAACAAGAGGAAGTGATAGAGCAATGTTGAGTTGCACAATAGAAGAAGGATGACCTCCAAACCAAGTTTGGAGAGGATAGAGCGTAGATCTAGCAGGAGAAAGAATAGTTGCTCGTGGAGCAGGTTGGAATTAAAGAAGCGGTCCGTAGAGCACTTCACTCTGTGACGAGCTTAGATCAAATGGAGGAAGACCCAGTGGAGAACCAAGTGGCGAAGCTTGTTGAAGCCATTCAACATCTTCAACATAGAGTCATAGAACTAGAGCTACAAATAGTGCTAAGCACTCCGTAAGAAGTGCGAGACCAGAGAGATGAAACTGCCCAGAGCGCAGTTGAAAGGATCAAAGCATTAGCCATGGAATGTAAACAACTAAGCAATCGTCATGCACAGACTTATGAGCGACTTACCGAGGACCCTGAACTAAAGACACTGGAGTCACAGCTCCAGGAGGCAAAAAAAAAAGCAACATCAGTACAAGCACAACTGAAACTCCTGTCAGCAGTTGAGAGGATGAAAATATCCCAAGAACAATGCACAACTCAACAACAGGTCCATGCCATACAAAGTAGAGTCATGGAAGTAACCCAGAGGCTCCAGCCAATCTAGGATGCAACTTGCCTACTTTTTGAGGAGATTGAAGGCCGAGAAGCAGAGCTGGAACAAGTAGTCACTTCGGTAGAACAACGCTTAGAGGGACCTGTGAACAAGGTATTTATTCAATAGTTCGTCGAGCAGGAGGCCTTGGCAAAGGAGCAGGTTGAAGCAGGCCGAGCCAGCTCGAGGCATTTGAGGCAGAATTACCTAGAGCAGAGTGACTCGGGATGAGTCACAGGTGAGTGTTGGGGGCCTTTTGGCCCTTGACCAAGTTTTGGAGATCCTTGGTCAGGTTTGACCTATTTTGGGACTTCGACAGGCTGGTCGAAGGTGGAGCGCAAGTCGAAGCAGATATCGTGGGATCTTGGCCCCTTTTTAGGGCACTTTTGGGTTTTGGGCTTATGTAACGGGTATGGGATGTCGGCCCATGGGTTTATCCATTTTTAGGCCCCTTTGTAATGCATAAATAGATATCTAGGTGAAGTAGGAAGAGACCAGTGAGCTAAGTGTGGATAGTATGAATGCTTTGTGCATGCTATGTTGAACACTTGCAGAAGCTAAGTGAAAGTGATTGGAAGAAGCTTATGTGCAGACTGTAAGAAGGCTTTGTGTTGTGACCTAACTCGGGGAAGGAGGATCTTGCAAGGTGTGTGCAGATCTCATGTCCTCTGCGGAGTAGGATTTTGATGCTCTATGCCTGTAAGAAGCTTGACAAAAGATAATAAAGAAGAGAGGATTTGGTGGATGTAGCCCCACGCTGGGGTGAACCACGTATATCATGTCTTATGGTTGCTTTGTGCATTATGGTTTTTATATTGTTTATGTGATTTAGACTTAGTGAAATAATGTATGTTTATATGAATATGATAGCTTAGTGCCTAATGATGTGAATAAGATGCTAGATCTGATCTATTTCCTTATGTTAAGTGCTTAGATGTTTAGATTTAGTTGAATATTGCATTGTTATGTAATTAGGGTTTTATCTGCGAAGTAAATACTGGTTGAATACTAACGGATGGTAACTGCCAAGTGCTTTGTTAGATTATTGTAATCACATATTTGTGTCCCATCTAGGTTGCAGACATCTGAGTCTTGCAACCTCTACCTCGGGTGAGACTTCATCTGCATCACAAGTGTTGCTGAAAGGGCCGGTAGTTAGGGTTTTGTTGGTGCATTGTTGAAGTGTTGAACCCCAGGTCTACCCCTATGCCAACAATGGGTTTGCATTAAAGAGTTACTTGATTTTAGTTGAGCAAGAGAGGAGAAAGATCACCTTTCGCTAGAGATGGGTCGTGCGTTGGTTCGAATAGGGATTCTTAGACATTTTTGAAAAAGATTATAATAGGTAAATCCCTTTCCTACTTACTTCACACAATAATATTATGTATACTATTTTTTTTTCTTCATATGAGATATGATCGATATATTATTACAATGATGAGTGTTCCATATATAGGGAACATATGGTGACCATCCATGAAAGGATGTGTCCCTTTAATAATCAATAACTATTTATTATTATCATTTACTTATTATATATGATATTTAATAATCAATAATTATATTATTAATTATTATTCTAAGAGAATGTCTTCCCGATGTTGTCCAAACATCAACACTCCCTCTCAATGAGGGAGATACTCTACATCATGCCAAGCTTGTCTTTGATGTATACAAACTTCACCCTAGAATCATGACACTTGTCTATTAGTCTTGGGAGACGTCTCTCTCCCACCTGAACCAAGGAGAAACTCCTTCTGCGGCTCTCCCTCTAATCCAATTAACTCTCTCTAAGATCAGGCCCACTCTGGGTCCGCATGTAATAACATATAGCATCTTGAGTCTTTATTATTCCTTGTCAAATCATCATGACCAGGACAAAGACCACACCAAGATATTTCATCACAAATACACACATGTGAATGAATGTCAGTTTGATGCTAACTGACACGTGAAAAGCACTTCAAGAACCTCGAGTCCATATTATTCCTTGTCATGATCAAAGAAGGACTATATTTGGACCCATTTACCATAAGTGCACCTTTATGATAAATGTATCTTATCTCCCTTGGTCTGCAACCAAATCTAGGAGAAGGTATGCCCGATGTTGAAACATCAACACTCCCTCTTAGCTAGGGAGCTATCTTTCCATAGTAGTACACAACTATATTCGAGAGACACACAGTCTCCGCCAGTGGTACACAAATACCATAGTAGAAAAAGGTTTTTCACACATGGCACTCCCATGTGGACTTCTAGAGGTTCTCCCTCTAGGAACACTTAGGGTCAACTCCCCATAGTGTGTGACGTCAAGGTAAACTCCCTTGACATGTCCTCATGTGCTCTCCACAAGGGAAGTGTCCTCATGTGCTCTCCACAAGGGACATTGGGATATAAGCCCAAACACACTTATCCCTTCTCGGGTAAGTGTCCCACTTATCCCTTCTTAGATCACTTATCCCTTCTCAGATAAGTGTCCTCACATATCAACTCAACTCAATTCACAGAGGAGTATGATCTGGAGAATGTATGTCACACATGGCACTCCCATGTGGACTACTAGAGGTTACTCCCTCTAGAAACACTAAGGTCAACTCCCCATAATGTGTGACGTCAAGGTCAACTCCCTTGACATGTCCTCATGTTCTCTCCACATGGGACGTGTCCTCATGTGCTCTCCACAAGGGATGTTTGGATATAAGCCCAAATGCACTTATCCCTTCTCAGATAAGTGTCATCACATATCAACTCAAATCAGTCACAGAGAAGTGCGATCTGGAGAATGTCTCAGGAAGATGCAAACATCAACACTCCCTCTCAGCGAGGGAGGCATTCTCTACCACGCCAAGTCTGGCATGGAAGTACTTGAACTTTGTCTTGGTTTGGTAAGAACATCAACAACCTGCTCATCTGTAGGAAGGTACTGCACGAGTACTTCCTTCCTCTACACCATGTCTTAGATGTACTGGTACTTGATCTCAATGTGGTTCAATTTGTCATGAAACCCTGGATTCTCTGATATCTTCACACAACTTTGGTTACCATAATGAACAATGGTGGAATCCAGCACATGTTCGGATAAATCTGCAAGGATCTTGTGAAGCCACACTGATTCATGGACTAGCATACTTAATGCAATGTACTCTACTTCTGTTGTGCTCAAAGCCACAAAAGTGCATTTCCTGCTACACCAGGAAACCATGGAAGATCCCAAACTAAAGCAACACCTGAAGGTGCTCTTTCTATCCACTGCACTCCCCGCCCAATCATAGTCAATATATTTCTGCCATATCATATCAATACTAGAAGTATATCTCAGACCATGTCCAAATGTGCCTCGCAGGTATCTCAACACATGCTTCACAACAATCTAGTGTGTCTATCTCAGCTGACTCATAAACTAGCTAAGTGCACTCACTGCATAGAAAATATTTGGTCTGGTGTTAACCAGATACATCAATGATCCAATCAGTTGTTTGTACAGAGTTGGATCAATTTCGTGAGAATCATAAGAAGACACACTTAGTTTCTTCATATTCGTCACCATTGGTGTAGCCACAGGCTTCAAGTTCAACATCCCAAACTTCTTTAATATCTCAACTGTGTACTTCCCCTGACTCAGGAAGATCTCATCGGTTCTCTACCACACCTCTAGTCCCAAGAAGTAGTGCATCATACCAAGGTACTTCATCTCAAACTTAGAGGTCAACGCATACTTTCATTTAGCAATAAGGCTCTTTGTACTAGTGAGGAATAAATCATCAACGTAGAGGACCAAAATCAAGGACTCACCATTAACAGTCTTGTAGTACAAGATGGGATCGACAACACTTTTGCTAAATCCAAAACATCATTAGTTTTCCATCAATCCTCGCATACCAAGCTCGAGGTGGATGATTGAGTCCATACAAGGCCTTCTTAAACCTGCACACATGAGACTCCTTCTCATGTATCACAAAACCATATGGCTGCTCAATGTATACTTCTTCCTCAATCTCTCCATTGAGAAAGGTTGTCTTTACATCCATCTGATGTACTCTCCAACCCATGGATGCTGCAGGGGAAATAATCATCCAAATAGAATTGTATCGAGCAACATGAGAAAATGTCTTGTCATAATTTATTCCCTCCACCTGAGAAAATCCTCTAGCAAAAAATATCATTTTGTGCCTCTCAATGCTCCCGTCAACTGTGTGTTTGATCTTGTAGATCCATTTGGAAGTCATTATAGACTTCCCCTTAGGTCTCGGAACAACATCCCACACATCATTCTTCATGATGGATTGATACTCCTCCATCATGACATCTCTCCATACTGGATGACTAGTTGCCTCCTCATAACAGGAAGGCTCAAAAAGAATGATGTGGCTCATAATTGCGACATAGCATGAATATCTCTGAGGTCTCTTGCTCACTCGGAAGGTACCATGAGGAGTTGCATATCCTTCTGCCTCTTGCAGAGTTTGACGAGCCCATGTAGGTCTCTTCCTACCTACTGCAATATCTCTGGGAACATCAACTGGAGCTACATGATCAATGAGATCGATCGGATCAATTTGATCAATCTCCATGTGAGATCCTCTAGATCTCTTAAAGGATACCTCCTCCTCAAAGGTAACATCTTTGTTCACCTCAATCTGTCTCTAACCAAGGATGTAGATCCGATATTCCTTCGAAGACTCATTGTACCCCACAAATGTACCATTTCTGTCTGAAGGGTCTAGCTTGATCCTTTTCTCCTTGGGTACATGAATGTATATTGGACACCCAAATATCCCGAAGTATCCAACCTCAGACTTCACTCCAGTGAAGGCCTCCTTGGGCGTCATGTTTCTCAAAGTCTTATGAGGACTTATGTTCTGAACATACACTGCAATCATGGATTCCTTTTCCCATAGAAACATAGGTAAATGCTAATCATGTTAAGTCATCTTGGACCATAATTGATATATAGAGGTTCCCTCATGAAACCAATGTCTTAAGAAGATGAAAAACATCAACACTCTCATTGGAGCTGGAGCACCTCTATCTCTGCTCCCTCTGACACTAAAGGTAGCTCTTCCTCCTTCTCTAGAGGTAACTCAATCTCTGCTCCCTGTGGATGTAGTATCGCCTCCCTCTCTAGGAGTGCCTCTACATACACCAAAACTACTACTATGCCTGCTTCCTCAACATCTCATGGCTCGACTCATGTATTGGAACTGCTACACCTGCTCCCTCTGAGTCTCATAATGTGTTTTCCTCCTCTAATGGATCTACCATAGTTGTGATACAATCGGTCTTGACTTTCTGTATCCATGATCATTGGAATTGTCTCTATTATCTAACATGGTCCCATCCTAGGAGGTACATTGCTCCTAGAGACTTCCTATCTCTGAGCATCATGTTTGGAAATGTCTCTCCTTGATATCATGTTGGAAGGTCTTTCCCTCCATGTCTACCTCCTACGACCGTCTTTATGGATCCTTCTCAGAGCTTCTACTTGTGACCTTCCCGAAACAAGAAACAAGAACAAAAAAAAGCATCTCCTAGAGGAGATCAATTTATCTTGTGCACAACTATATACAATGACCCTCCAAATAATATGTCTTCTACTATGACCAACACACATCCATAATATACTTGATGTCATACGACTACCAACACACATCCAACATATACTCTATGTCATACGGCTACCATCACACATCCATCATATACTCGATGTCATACGACTAACCATGTTGATATTATGGTGTTAAATTAAACAAGCACAATTTTCCGCAAGTGGTAATTACTTCCAATGATATACAATATTACTTTAGTAAACACTATAACATCACTAAGTAACTCAGAAAATTTAAACTTCGTAGTCTCTTCCTTAGATCACTTATCCCATGTGTGAGAGAAAAAATATGTGTCTATTGTTGTGTCTTTCAAGTGTCTTTTTATAGTAATATTTGATTGATCCAAAAAAGACACGTCCCTTTGAAAAATTTAATTTAAAATTTAATTTAATTTTCTTTCTTAGAAATAGTTGGAGAATACCTCTGTAACTACCCAAAGATTAATTTGGTTATAATCCATCCACATAGCATTTGACTTTGTTAAATTGTTCCTCCATAATTCATGCAATTCTTTGCATAAATATAGGTAGAAGTAAATATGCAGTGCATTCCTCATATTTAGGTAATTAGGCATTTTTACTAGAAATTACTGCCCACCATAATTTATGGAATTCTTTCTATAATTTAGGTAGGAGTAAAAAAAGTAAATATATATGTTGTACATAAAGATTGTGACAACCCCATAAATTTAACACTCCCAACATTTTACTCTACTCTCATTTTCTTGGGCCCTCCTGTGAAGGAGTCAAGCCCAGTCCCACTCTGATACCGTGTTGTTTTTTCTTCATATCAAATATGATCGATATATTATTACAATGATGAGTGTTCCATATATAGGGAACATACGGTGACCAACCATGAAAGGATGCGTCCCTTGAATAATCAATAACTATTTATTATTATCATTTACTTATTATATATGATATTTAATAATCAATTTTTATATTATTAATTATTATTCTAAGAGAATGTCTTCCCAATGTTGTTCAAACATCAACATAATAGAACGAGGTGAAATATCAATAGTTTCTTCACAAGTTTCATTTATTTCCAGACGAAAAGATGTTAAAAATACGGGGTTGTAGCAAATACCAGTTCTTTTTCCAACCCAATTGAAAGGAAAATGAATGTCCTTGAGCCCATACGGGTTCTACGTTTGGAATATTTGTGGATTTCCCCTTCTTACTAAGTGAATTTTGGGTTCATATAGAGCTAAAGTAGAGAGTATTTGGTGGTAGGAAAGTTACTCAATCGCCATTGCTAGACACCATGAAAGAATAATCATTTGATTGGTCAGTTGCATAGGAAAAATAAGGTACTTGAGTTTTGTAGGAATTCGACAATTGTATGGGGTTTTCGATTGCTAGAAAAGAAAATAATTCCCTAATTTATTGTTTTTTGGGGGCTTAAAAGGCCATGTGGCAAGGAAAAGTGAATAAAAGATTATTCGATGGCCAATAGGTAACATAAAAGAAAATAACTATGTACAATATGGGATATTGTGCTTACCTTGAAAGTGAAAAATGGTAGCTCAAGGGAGGTTGGTATGGATTTTGTGGATTGTGGTGGCCTTGGGAATCTTCAAGCGCTTCAGGAGATTTTTCAAAGTTGATGTGCTCGAGTAAGTGAAGTGTCAAATGAAAATGACCCAATGTGCTTTTATAAGAAAGTTTGACCTTTTTTATATCCTTTTTATTTTTTAAAAGTGTCAAAATGGCCTTTGTCACATGTTTATAAAATTTATTCTAGTGCCACACATAATTGTTGAGATTATGTACCTTGGGAGGTGTTCCCCATGTGTTTGTGACCTCTTAAACACATGTGGGAAGTACTATGTACTTTGTGCCTTATACTTTATGTCTAATTTCACTTTGACTTGGGATATTTAAGTCAAAAGTAAAATTTCATCATTTATGCTTGAAATGACTATTAATTCACTTTGTGGGTAAATTAGGAGACATAAAGTGAACTTAGGAAACTTAACCCAAAGTGGGTTTGAGAGTGATATTATTATGGGATGATCTCAACCTTTGATTAGACTTGAGATGGAATGATCTCAACCATCTATCTTTTAGGTTCCCTTATGGAGGTTCAAGAGGGGCGCAAAGGAGGAGGAGGAGATCATTCACTCATTTGTTCACTTGGAGAGTTTGAGAGAGATCATGAGCATGAGTTTTCAGGCATTGTTTGAGGCTAGCTTGGGCGCTTCCATCCATGGAGACAACCAACAAGCTTAGGGCCTCAGTTATTTAGTGGGGAGGTTCTTGCTTGGAGGGGGGCACACTTGGTGAGGAGGGAACATCATCAACATGGAGGACTTTCATAGCTCAGATTGCAGTGATTTATGTTTTAGAGGGAGGCTACTCATCAATATCAAAGTGTTGTGGAGGGGTTTCTTCATCAGAGCTTCTAGTTGGCATCTAGCTCTAGTTCAGTGGTCTTGTCTGCATTTATGGAGGGCGCACCATCCTAGGGCACTCTTTCTTCAGTTGGAATTGTGTTGTAGCTTGGATCAAGCTGCTATTGTATCAGGTTATTCTATATATTGTACTTGTTGTATTCCACCTTCCATTCTCCCTATATATACAATTATATTCCAAATTGGTTTCCCCCACGGAGGTTTTATCCAGGGTCATGTTGACCAAAAATACCTATGTTCATTTTCATGTATGTTAGAGTTTATAACTACTGTATTTTCAGTTGTAAATATCTCTAGGTGTGTTATATATATATTGGTATGCATGTGCTAACCCTTGGTGACAAAAACTACATGCTAGAGCACCAAAATTTCTTATGTAACCGTAACAAATCAACATATAAGTTCCCAAACTATTGGTTGTTATAAAACAACAACAAAACCTTCATTGATAGTTGAAACTTAGAGCCAACTTGAGGTCAAAGACAAACCTAGTTGGAATCTTGATAGGACCTGGAAAATCTTCATGGTATCAGAGCTTGGTGGCTGATTTCTGAGTAGTTTTGGATAACATATGAGTGGGATGTTTTAGACACCTTCTTGGCAGATTTTGTGGACAACCATTGACAGAGTTTAGTGGTAGCTTGTTGGTAGAATTTTGTAGAGGGTTGTAGAGAAATTTGTGGACATTTTAGTCAGTCTCTTTTCACACCTATGTGGTAGGAGTGAGGCTGATTTTTCACGACCTTTTTTCACACCTATATTGCTAGGAGTGAGGTCGGAGTTCGCTTGCCTCTTTTCACACCTGTGTTGATAGGAGTGAGACAACATTCCTTTGCAGTTGGAGCATCAGTTGGAGTGCAGTTTGGAAGTGATGTTAGCATCTCAGATGCGTGTGGAGGATAGACTAGCTAGGGCTAGTAACTGGTCGCCTTGGAAGGCCAGGATTGTCTTTGTCCTGGAGGACCTCGAACTATGGGACATAGTTGAGGCATTTGTTCATATTCTCCCTGCTATTGCTCCAGTCTTGTTAGCAAAGTTTAGGAAAAGGAATAAGAAGGAAAATAGGACGATATGTGATGCAATGCAGGATCATATCATTCCCCACTTAACTAGGAAATCTTATGCATATGATATGTGGGCATATCTATGTAAGATTTATCAGAGCTCTAATGAGAACCGAAAGATGGTTATTCATGATCGACTCAGGGGCATTCACATTCTCAAGAGTGAGTCAGTGACTTCTTTCCTTGGTCGATACACCCAAATCAGAGATGAGCTTGGCGTCATTGGAGAGGTGGTGGACCCAAACTCTATGGTGAGGAAAACCTTAAAAAACTTTACCAAACCATGGGGTCCATTCGTTCGTGTCATTTTCTCTAGGGAGTCCATACCCACATGGGAGAGGATGTGGGATGACTTCATCCAGGAGGAGAATAGACTTGTAGTAGAGGCTTCTGGACAATAGCAAAAGTCATTTTAGGGTGATGAGGATCTTGCTCTTTGGACAAAGGAAAAGAAGAAGGTCAGCAGGGTCCCAAGTTTGGGGCCCCACCATAGAGAGGAGAGAGAATCAATGGTCAAAAGAAAGATATGAGCAAAGAGAAGTGCTTTGTTTGTAAGAATTTGGGGCACTATGTTGGACAGTGTCCCAATAGGAAGAAGAAGAGAGGTGGTACCACAACTACAACAAAGGAGGCAAAGTTTCAAACTTAGTTCGAGAGAGAGTGTGCTTTCCTCATATGTTGCACTTCAGCTGAGACGACACCTTGTATCTGGTATATTGTCAATGGGGCTTCGAGCCATATGACTGGAGTCGGAGAGCATTTGACTGATCTCAAAGACATAAAGGTCAGGATGGCGATTTCTCTTGGAGATCACTCCTTGGTTAGAGTTGTTGGGATTGGCATTGTTACCTTTCGGAGAGATGGCATGCCACCTGTATCGTTCATGGACATTCTCTATGTCCCTGGGCTGAAGAAGAATTTGATTTCAGTTTCTACCCTTTAAGATAGAGGTCTTAAGGTGTCCTTTAGAGGGACCAAGGTATTCATTCACCCTAAGGGGTCCTCGCTTGCCTCAGGACAAGTGATTGGAGTGAGGGATGGTAAACTATTAAAATTACTTTTTCAGCATCTTCATGCATTGGGAGTGAGCAGTGACAACAATGAAAACAACAAACAGACATGTGATATATGGCATCATAGGATGGCCCATCTACATCATGGAGCTCTCGGAGGACCGAGAGAGGTTGTGACCGGAGTTCTACAGATAAGAACAGAGAATCAAGATGTTTGCAGAGGGTGTGCACTTGCTAAGTTTACTAAGGCCTCGTTCCCCAATAGTGACACCAGGTCAGCTGGGATACTGGATTTAGTACACTTGGATGTGTGTGGGCCCATGAATTGGAATTCCTTGAGTGGTTGTGATTACTATCTCACATTCATTTCTGACTACTCAAGGAATACCTGGATCTATTTCCTGAAGACCAAGAGTGAGGTCCTCAAACGGTTCCAAGAGTTCAGAGATCTTGTGGAGAACCAATCTAGAAAGAGGATCAAGGTCTTGCGGTCAGATAACGGGGGAGAGTATTCCTCCACACAGTTCATATACTTATGTGCCCAACATGGCACTAGAAGACATATGATTTTACCATACAACTCCTGTGCAATGAGATCCACGCTACACGATCAGAGTTTGCCTCTTTACTTATGGGCGTAGGTGAGTGATATTGCAGTTTGCCTGCAGAACATGAGCCCCCACAGGAAATTGGGGAAGATGACTCTTGAGGAGGCCTTCACTGGTAGGAGGCCCAATGTCAAGCACATCAAGATCTTTGGGTGCTTGATCTTTTTTCATGTCCCCTCAGAGAAGAGGACAAATCTAGACCCCACATCCCAGCAGGGGATTCTAGTTGGATACTCAGAGTTGTCCAAAGCCCATCGTATCTACATTCCATCACTTAGGAGAGTGGTGGTGAGCAGAGATGTAAAATTTAAGGAGGACAGGGATTTTTAGAGATCTCTTGAGTCGAGAGTTAGAGTGGAGGATGATGCAAAGGCACCGATTGATGTCTTAGAGGGAGGACAACCTCGGGTTTCTGGTATGCCAGTATCAGGGGTGACAGGGTCACCATGCACAACTTCACGGTCAGAGTCAGAGGGTGTTCATTCAGAGGGGGCAGAGGATTCAAGATCTTAGAGTGTTGAGACTATCTCTGAGGCAGTTACTCTTAGGCAGCGAGACCTTACTTTTCCATTGACCACTTTAGGGAAGAGAAGACCTTAATGGTTTCAAGAGACCGTGAAGGAGGCCAAGGATAATGTAGGGGATCCCAAGAGCCAAATCAGAGAGAGTAGACCTCCAGTTAGATTTGGATCATATTTGGATTTAGTGATGAGTATCACATATACTGAGCCATAGACATTTGCGCAAGCAGTGGACCAATAGGTTTGGAGAGAGGCCATGGTAGAGGAGTATGACTCCATTGTGTGCAATGATGTTTGGGAGGTGGTTCCAAGGCCAGTGGGGAAGTCAGTTGTGACTTCCAGGTGGTTGTACAAAACCAAGTATGTTGCAGATGACAACATAGAGAAACACAAGGTTCGTTTTGTGGCGTGAGGCTTCTCTCAAATAGAGGGAGTGAATTGTGATGAGACATTCACACCAGTTGCGATATACACCTCGATCAGGAGCATTATTTCCATAGCGGCAGAGATGGGTTGGAGCATTCACCAGATGGATGTGAAGACCACATTTCTGAATGGATTTATAGATGAGGAGGTGTACATTGAGCAGCCAAAGGGATTTGAGGTGAGTGAGAGGGAGACTCACGTGTGTCTTTTGAGAAAGGGACTTTATGGTCTGAAGCAAGTTCCCCAAACTTGGTATTCACGTATTGACACATACTTGCTTCATATGGGCTTCGAGAAGAGGGATGTTGATCCTAACCTCTATTACATTATTAGAGGTGAGGACACACTCATTCTTATTCTATATGTGGATGACTTGTTCATCACAAGAGCTGAGGATCTCATAGCTGAGTGAAATTTGGGACTTGCATCAGAGTTTGAGATGAGTGACATTGGATTGATGCACTATTTTCTAGGTATGTAGGTATGGCAGGAGGAGGGACTTATATTTGTTGGGCAGGGGAAGTATGTTGCAGATATTCTGATTAAATTTCAGATGGAGGACTGCAGACCTATGTCGACACCCATGGTTACCAACTGGAAGAAGCTTAGTTCTTCAGATTCCCAATTGGTAGATGCTACAGTTTATAGGGAGTTAATCGGTTCACTCATGTATCTGGTCAACACTAGGCCAGATATATGTTTTGTCATGAACACTCTCAACCAACATATGGTAGAGTTGAGGAGTGTTCACTGGATTGGGGAAAAACATGTGTTGAGGTACATTACTGGTACAATTGATTTTGGCCTAGACTATATCAGAGGTGATGGGGTCAGTTTGGTTTGCTACACCGACTCGGACTGGGCAGGATGTGCTACTAACATGATAAGAATCTCAGGGTGTTTCTTTGGTTTGGGGTTGAGACTTGTTTCTTGGTTCAATAGGAAGCATAAGTCATTTTCTTTGAGTTTCGTCGAGGCAGAGTACATGATGGCCAATTAGGCTAGTTGCGAGTCCATTTGGCTTCGTAAGTTGTTGGTAGGATTATTTGGTCATGAGATGCCACCGACCGTCATACACTACGATAATCAGAGTTGTATCAAACTCTCTGAGAATCTCATTTTCCATGACTAGTGGAAGCACATTGAGATCAGGTATCACTTCATTTGAGATTGGGTTCAAAGAGGGGTAGTGCAGTTATAGTATATATCAACTAACGAGTAGATTGCAGACATCCTCACCAAGTCCCTTCCAAGGGGAAAACATGTCTACTTCAGAGACAAGATGGGCTTGGTGAGAAACACCTTCTTCAGTAAGAGGGAGTGTTGAGATTATGTACCTTGGGAGGTGTTCCCCATGTGTTTGTGAGATCTTAAACACATGTGGGAAGTACTATGTACTTTGTTCCTTGTACTTTATGTCTAATTTCACTTTGACTTAGGAGATTTAAGTCAAAAGTGAAATTTGGTCATTTATGCCTAAAATGGCTATTAATTCACTTTGTGGGTGAATTAGGAGACATAAAGTGAACTTAGGGAACTTAACCCAAAGTGGGTTTGAGAGTGAGATTATTATGGGATGATCTCAACCTTTGATTAGAATTGAGATGGGATGATCTCAACTGTCTATCTTTTAGGTTTCCTTATGGAGGTTCAAGAGGGGCACAAAGGAGGAGGAGGAGCTCATTCACTCATTTGTTCACTTGGAGAGTTTGAGGGAGAGCATGAGCATGAGATTTCAAGCATTTTTTGAGGCTATCTTGGGTGCTTCCATCCATGGAGACAACGATCAAGCTTAGGGCCTCAGTTATTTAGTCGGGAGGTTTTTGCTTGGAGGAGGGCGCACTTGGTGAGGATGGTGCATCATCAACAGGGAGGACTTTCAGAGCTCAGATTGCGGTGAGGTTTGTTTCAGAGGGAGGCGACTCATCAATATCAGAGTATTGTGGAGGGTTTTCTTCATCAGAGCTTCCAGTTGGCATCTAGCTCCAGTTTAGTGGTCTTGTCAACATTTATGTAGGGTGCACCATCCTAGGGTGCTCTTGATTCAGTTGGACTTGTGTTGCAGATTGGATCAAGATGTTATTGTATCAGGTTCTTCTATATATTGTACTTGTTGTATTCCACCTTCCATTCTCCCTATATATACACTTATATTCCAAACTAGTTTTCTCCCGGGGGGGTGGTTTATCCAGGGTCATGTTGACAAAAAATACTTGTGTTCATTTTCATGTATGTTAGAGTTTAGAACTACTGTATTTTCAGTTGTAAATATCTCTAGGTGTGTTATATATATTTTGGTATGCATGTGTTAACCATTGGTGACAAAAACTACATGCTAGAGCACCAAAATTGCTTATGTAATCATAACAAATCAGCAAAGAAGTTATTGAACCGTTGTTTGTTATAAAACAACAGAAAAACCTTCATTGATAGTTGAAACTTAGAGCCAACTTGAGGTCAAAGACAAACCTAGTTGGCATCTTGATAGAACCTGGAAAATCTTCAATAATTGTTGGCACATTTTTTGGAAAGTTGACGAGTTTCCAATGTATTGCACCTTGGGAGAGTTTCGCTTGATGCAATAAAGCGATATTATCACATCATCAAAAGTTTCTCTCTAGTGTAATACAAGAAGACGTCTCACAATTTCAAAATTTGAGGCTTTGTGGTGTATTGCAAGAGAAAGGATTTTGAGGTGCATTGTGTTCCATGGATAAAAAACTTCAAGAGCTGTGATATGTCATGATGAAAACTATTTGCCTTGTGATGTATGGTGACTTACAAAAAATTTCGATGTTGTGATGTATCACGCCAGTAGAAAATTTTGAAGGCCATGATATGTTGCAAAAAACAAAAGTTTCTAAGTTGTGAAAACCAAAAATTTTCAAAATTCGCTAAGTCTTCCTTTGCCACATGAAAGCAAGTTTTCATGCAATGTGATGTATCGCACCAAAAAAAAAATCATGTGCCATATTGCACCAATGCAAGTTTTCTAAACTGACGATAAAGCATGATTTCATATGTTTTTATGGCTATAACAAGATGAATATGCTCAAAAAGGGTTAGAACAAAGGACCAAAAACGATTTTTAAGGATTGATAAAATATCTAAAGAATATTAGGGACTTATTCAACTTGAAAATCCTTTTATTTCGTTATTCAACTCAAATATAAGCCTATTTAGGTTCAAAATCCTAAAAAATGAGGATGGACCCCAATCCTTTTTGCCTTTTTCAAATTACAAAGAAAAAAAGGGTGTGAGGAAGTTGATGTTTTCTCAACACCATGGTAAACTGATTTCTACATAAGCTCAAGGTTTGTAGCGTCCTTAGCCTCTCCAGGCTGGGCCACGTCACACAACCTCAAATT
This sequence comes from Picea glauca, assembly GCA_000966675.3. Classification (NCBI taxonomy): domain Eukaryota; kingdom Viridiplantae; phylum Streptophyta; class Pinopsida; order Pinales; family Pinaceae; genus Picea; species Picea glauca. The sequence continues at coordinate 50,668 of JZKD02S1825297.1, read as the reverse complement.
TTGTAACACTAATACCAACATGTAACATCACCCAACATATTACTGAACAATTCTACTCCAAAAATCCATTGTGCAGATACTATACTAAACTCTTGTCTATGCAGTATCACTTGAAGTAACGCGCTCAGCCCAAACTTGAGTCGCACCACAAAACTTGTAACAACAGAAGCAACATTCTCCTTTTTAACACAACCTTAAGCAGTGGAAGCAACATTCTCCTTTTTAACACAACCTTAAGCAACATAAGTAACTCAATAACTGTGCGCACTAACATACTGATCACATAGCACAACTGTGTGCACAACCATCTAGGTGTCATGCATCAATTCACATTTCATTGTACATGGAATCTAATTCCCTGAATGCACACACAAATTCCAACCTCTTGCTACACACGGTATACCCTCCTGCGCACCCATCCACCCAGTCTTATTATTGAAGAATCATAACCAAAATCACAAGATTAACTTAATAGGAAAGACTATCATCAACTGATATACTCATGCACAACTACAATATGAGCTATAAGTACCATACTTACAGGTGCAATCAACATTAAACAAAATAACAACAATTACTTATATGTGTCTACATACAAGAATTAACCCATATCAAGCATAGACAAATATGCACACAGTAAAAAAGACAAGCACATAAAGGACACTTATCTTTTATGAAAGGCACCAACTGCGCACATAACTCAAACGGTCCTCCCAACCATAGACTCTGTTTCTCATAACCTTTCAGCGATAGGTCACCCTCGAGTTGGGGCTTAACTCCAACACAGAAAAAAGACTTCTAGTGACACACTGAGGTCTGACTCTAAACATAATTTCTCTGTCCAAGGTGCCCTCTTTTGAAACTATCCTACAGTCCCTCATTCCCCATGCCCCTATCACACCCAAGGAAGTGTGCCCTTTCTCTACTCAACATTCCTTCGGCTACCCTACTTCCCTTCCCATGGTTACTAGCAACAGGTTAGGCAGGAAGTCTTCGAGCCCTATGACTAATGCTCAATGCACCAAGAAACAATTCTTAGCAATACTCTCACATGGAGAGTATGCTCATGGGTTTAACAACCACTTCACAACAACCAATCTCTCACCCAAAGAGACTCCTCATGGTCTTTCAACCCGTCTCTTATACAATAACACACTGGTTACAACCCCTCAACTCCTTACAAACTTCTCTATGCATATAAGGTAATAATCGGATTTTCCATACACTCTGACCCCCTTTTGCCCACGAGAGCTTGAAAAACATGAATCCTCCTCCGAATAATGGATAATAATGCAATCCCCCAAAATACACTAAGGCCAACAATATATATTCCATGCCTTCAACTTCACACTTGTTACCTTTAGAAGTAGCTTTAATCCACTTGGTGACCCATTCCCTACCCTCGGGAACTTAGGATAAAAACATATCCACATTACAATTTTTTGAAATATTATTAAAAAATTCCCCCCCTTTTCGATGGAGTTGACACCCCATCTCTTTTCGTCTAATTTGTCTGTGCTGCAACGATGAAATACTATATTAATAACCACGATTATATTTACATGAATAGGTGCACTGGCATATCTGCATCCTGACTCACCAGCCCAATAGTCACACTGGATGTTCAACCTCAAAACACACATACACACACACACATGCATATATATAACTCAACTATGCACACATCCAAGTCATTACCACGCATTTATCCCAGTGCATGCAACACGATGCAATGTGCACACTTACCCAGGTGCACGCAACACCAAAACCAGGTGTCAACGAATCACCAGCCTATATATATACATTACATTTAACAATTAGTACCAAGGGCTCACCGTCCTATATGTATAATTACAAAGGGTCTGGATCAGGGACATTACATTCCCCTCCCCCTTATTTATGTACTTTCCTCAGTGCATCATATACACATGTTCATACAAAATTTCAAAATTTTTCAAAAATACAAGGATACTCTACTCACATAGCATCCTTGTGCTCCCAAGTTGCATCCTCAGGACCATACCAGGTCCATTGGACCTTTACCAACTCCATGACTCGATTCCGGAGCTTCTTGATTTTTCGATCCAATATGCAAACCGATCTCACTTGAAATATGCTTTCTGGCTCCACCTGAATCACATTCCAATTAATAATATGATTAGCATCAAGTACATACTTCTTAATCAATGACACATGGAAAACATTATGAATACACAAGGATGTAGGCAATCCAATAATATAAGCGACACGACCAATTCTTTCAAGGACTTCGAATGGCCCACAATAACACATTGCTAACTTAGAACACTTTCCCAACTTCAAGGAACTGCACTTGGATTTTACTTTCAGAAACACGTGATCACCCACTTTAAACTCTCTGTGGG
>JZKD02S1825297.1:26973-39180 GCA_000966675.3 Picea glauca | reverse complement strand
ACCACCCTGAAATATGAATATGAAATACTGAAACCAATTACAATGATATAGTGTTCAATAACAGCTTACCAGTCTCATCACTGTTCTGCAAGATTTTGCTACTCAGTCTTCCTCATTGTCTTCCAGTATGCATCCGCTGCCCATTCTGTTCTTCTGCCTTTTGTGCTATGTGTGCCATTCCCATTCACTGCAACTTTTGTTTCCTATCCATTTTAGCTGCTGCACCACCTCTTTACTTCCTCACACATGCATTACCTCACCTCAGCAACAACAACCTCGTCACTTCTCTGTGCCCTGTTCTTATAGCTTATGTGCACCTTGTGCATTCCATATGCGCAATCCTTCTGCATCTCTTCATAGTGAGTGCTTAGTTTGATCATCATTATGACTTCTCAGCTTCTCTGGCAGTTTGCCCATGTGTTCAGCATCACTGGATGTCATGCTGAGATTCCTCAGCCTCTCTGGCAGTCGAGACTCTTCGTCTTCTCTAGCATAGTCGAGCTTATACTTTATGCTTCAGTTACAAACTTCAACACTCATCCACTTGTCAGTCCCTCTAAGAATTGTCTTCATTCATTGGAAGAAGCTTGGAGACCCTTCAACTCCTCTAGCGATCACAAAGAGGTCTCTTCGAATATTTTGGCAGAGACCATCAATGGTTTCCAGCAGTTAGACTGCGAGGAGCAACATTAGCCCTCCGATCGTGCCCAAAATCCCCTGCACCGTTGGATTGACTTCATGTGATCTTGCGTTTATTTCTCCAATTCAAATTTCGGTATTTTGGCATTCCTATGGTGAAGCTTAGCACCTCTAGCTTCTTCCTCCATCTTCCATCGATGTGCCCAATGGCTGTGACCACGTGCTTATCCATGAAGCTCTTTTGCGATTTCACATTTCGTGAATCTGGAGATGAGGCATCTCGACTCTCCAAGTCGCGATCCCCGAAACCCCGAAATGGAGCTTTTCTATATTGAATCCTTCCCTTCTCGTGACCACCGGCGGTGACCACAAGCTGTGCCAAAAAAAGGTGCTTCATATTTTGCGAGTTTATAAACTTCATTGAGTCTGATCGATGGTTGAAATCTCCATAGATTCTACGATATAGATCTTATCGCAATCTCGCATCTCACGAGTTTCCACACCATGCTCTGTTGATTCCAAGTCAGCAAAATTCCAATCGCTTGCCACTTGTCTTATGATTCGACGGTCCAGATCAGATCTTGAATCAACAGCTCCGATCATATCGCAATTTTGGCATTCTTGTTGCAAAGTGTTTCGACACTCCAACTTCCGGTATCTGAAACCCTGAAATAGGGTTGGATCAATGGTCCACATCAAACCTTGATCTGACGGCTCAGATCATTTTGTGATTTTTCATTTCGCAATTTCATCATTCCTGTGGTATTGTTTCTTGACTCTCCAAGTCATGATTCGTGAAACCCCGAAATGGAGTCTTTGACATGCTCTGATCTTCTACCACATGTCACTCTAATTCGTGTCTTACATGTGCCTTAAATGTTGAACCATCTTGACACTTGTCATTGCCTGGTTGTGCCATGTGTTCTTAGTTGACGTGGTTTGCTGACGTGTCTGTTTCGGGATTTCGCATTTCGCAATTTCGGGACTCATGTTGTAAAGAACCTTGACATTTCCATCTCCCGATATCCGAAATCCTGATGGCCAAAACTCTGAAATGAAGTTGGACCACCGCTTTGATCTTGCACTTTAAAGAACGTACAGGTTCTTCCTGATCCAACGATGGTCGAAACTTATGCTCAGATCTGACGCCTGAGATCTGTCCTCCTCTTCTGTGCATTCTTCTTGTCTACAATCTGATCTGACGGTCCTCCTTCTTTCAAGAATTGAAATGGGATCCAACGATCACTGACGCTTATCCTCCCAAGCTTAGGCACTGCGTTCGACTCTGTGCTAATTCCTCCTGAGCTTACTTTGTCCTTGTTTTTCCTTCACTGCATACTCTGATCTTGCCATCAATGACAAGCCCATACTGCCTGTAAAGCATGCCAACCATCCTCTGCACTATCTCTTTTGATCTTATCGAGCTTGCTCTGCAGCGTCTTCCCAAAATACTTCTAGTGCCCGTCTGTTACATTATTCCTATACTCAAGCCATCATCGTTGTTGTACTTGCCATCAATGACAAGCATACGCTTCCTGTGAAACATGCCAACACACCATGCAACTTGGAAATTTCTCATATGAAAATATCGGCAATGTCATCTTTCTTGTGTGGTGGCTTCACTAGAATAAAATGGGCAACTTTAGTAAGCTTGTCCACCACCACCATAATAAAATCATGTTGCTTAGCAATCCTACGAATCTTAGTTATGAAGTCCATCATTATAACTTGCCACTTCCAATCAGGAATGGGAAAATTTTGTAGAAAACCAGTTGGATTTATGTGCCCTGTCTTGACCTTTTGACACTCAAGACATCAAGCTATAAAATCAACAACTTCCTTTTTCATACCTGGCCAAAATTATCGTGTCTTGACTACGACAATTGTCTTTTGGTAACTTGGATGTCCCACATAAGGAGCTTTATGCATCTTTGACAATATCAGGCTTTTCAACTCATGATCATTCGATACATAGACTTTGTTTCTATACATGAGGATCCCATACTCTCTTAACTCATAACCTTCAAACTTTGGCTGCGACATACCTTGCTGTAAAGTCACACTTATATCCATATAACACATATCTAATTGGGAAACTTCCAAAATTCGGTTGCACAAATTTGTCTCGTACATGCTAATGGTTGTTGCATGCATCTCATGCACCCTCCTGCTAAGTGCATCAACTACCTTGTTCTCTTTTCCCCTGATATCCTTTATGTCTAAGTCATATTCACTGAGGAAATATAACCACCTATTTTGTCTGGCATTTAAACTTGGTTGTACACAAAAATACTTCATACCACAATGCTATGTTCTCAGCTCAAATATTTTACCCATGAGATAATGTCACCACATCTTCAAGGCATGCACTATAGCTCCCAATTCTAAATCATGAGTAACATATAGCCTTTCATGCTCTTTCAACTTCCTTGATTTGTAGCACACCACATGTCCATTATGACTCTGGACTCCACAAAGTACTTCCTTACATGTATCCGTGCACACAACAAAGTTTGCACTAGGATCAACAATTCTCAAAATTGGTGAACTTGTCAACAAACTCTTCAAGTGTTGAAAACTCCTTGCGCAATCCATAGTCCATTCAAACTGTGCACCTTTCTTCTGAAGGGAAGTGATTGGATGCACAATTTGTGATATTCCTTCAATGAACCTTTTGTAGTACCCTTCTAGTCCCATAAAGGACCTTACTTCCACGAAATTTCTTGGTGTCGTCCATTCATCATTGGATTTTATCTTCACTGGGTCCACAACTATTCCTTCCTCTGAAATAATATGACCCAAATAGTGAATCTGTCATTGATAAAATGAACGCTTCCTCAACTTTGCATAAATCTGATGCTCCCGCAATACGTTCAACACCATCCTCAATTGTTATTCATGCTCTTCTTCAGACTTTGAGTAAATAAGAACGTCATGCAAAAATATGACGACGAACTTATCTGAGTACTCTATGAAAACTCCATTCATTAAACACATGAAGACAACTGGTGCATTCGATAACCCAACAGACACCATTGTAAACATGTAATGACCATGCCTTGTTCTGAAGGAATTCTTGTTGATGTATTCTTATTTTATTCTCACTTGGTGATATCCAGATTTGAGATCTATCTTGGAAAATATCATTTTTCCCCTTAGTTGATCAAATAGATCATCTATCCTTGGAAAGGGATAATTTTTCTTCACTGTTACCTTATTCAACTGCATGAAATCAATGGAGAGTCTCAATGTACCATCGTTATTCTTCACAAACAAAAATGGTGCACCTCAAGGAAACACACTTGGGCATATATGCCCCTTCTTCAGAAGTTCTTCAAGTTGCATATGAAACTCCTTAAACTATGGTGTACTCATCAAACTCTGGCGTACTCATCCTATAACGAGTGTTATAGGATACATGTGTTACTCCCGGCATTAAATTTATAGAGAAGTCAATCAATATCTCTTTTCGAAGGCAATCTCGGTATCTCTTTAAAGATATCCTCATACTCTTTCAACATTGCATAGTCTTCTACACTTGGCACTTCATCCTTAGGTGCCTCTTATATGTGTGTTGTGAATACCTGGCACCCTTTCCTGTAACTTTTCTTCAACTACAAAGCCAAAACTTCTCTAATAATCACAGCTCTTGGAATTCCTTGAACTGATCTCAAATTTCCTTGCTCATCCAGGCAAGTAAATGCCTTATTTTAACAATCTAGGGAAACATGGTGTTCATCCAACCAATCCATACCAATGAGGTAATCATACGAGCCCAAAGGTATAATATTCAAATCAACCTTTGTGTGCATTCCCTTCATCTCCATTGGACATGCCTTAACCATCTCATTAATTTTCCTTTTCGCTCATGTATCTAACTGCACTAACCAAGGTTTCCCAAGCTTGGTTCTCGACAAATGGAATATTTCCACCATCTTAGGATCTAGATAACTATGACTATCTCCTGAGTCAATTAAAATAGCAATGGGTTAGTCATTAATCTTACCTTCCACCTCGATCATGTGCAACTGAAAATCAGCTTGCTTGTTATCCAACGTTTCATAAATCCTTGGCACTTTTCTACCCATGTCCTCAACTGTTTCAACATGTCGTACATTGTGCCCAGTTCTCATTTTATCACCTCTTTGAGGGTTATCTCCACGCATATGATTTCCACCACAACCCTAACACTACATAGGTTGTTTCCATGACTTTCTATTTCTAACATTTTGGGCTCCTGGAGGGTTGACTATCCTTGCACAGTATTTATGAAAAATGATGGCTTAACCCCCTTCTTCCTTTGTTCCACCTTGCTTGACATCTTGTCTTCCCAAGCCTTTTGGAAAGTCGATCTTCCCCTTTGATAGTCATAAAGACACTTAGCGCTCCTTATGGTTTCTTTCAACATCTTAGAGTCATCATACTGTATCTTGTCACTGATAAATGAGGGAAACCCACTTAGGTACCTTTGAATCTTCACGTGTTCATCCTTGATAAAAGGAACATATTTTAGCAGCTCTAAGATTATTCTTTTGTACTTTTCTATCGTCACGCTCCCAAGCGTAAGTTTGAAGAACTCCTTCATTTTCCTATCATAATACTGGTTTGTTAAGTATTTCTTTTGGAAATACCTCTTGAACTCCCTCCAAGTCACTTTCTTCTCATCAATGTGTTGCACTTGCACATAATGATCCCACCACATTGATGCCTTTCCTTTTAATTGATAGATCGCAATTCTCCCTTCTGCCTATGCAGAATAGTTATGTAGATAGAATTACTTCCTCATACCAAACAACTATGCATCCACATCTTCGTCCTTCTTGTGCTCACCATCAAAGGTAGGAGGATTGATCTTATTCATTTATCCCTATAGCTTGTCCACCCCAGTCCTTCTCCTATGTTTTTTGACAGGAGATGGACTTGAGCTACTACACGCTTTCCTGAAATAATTCTTACCAACACTTCTTTCTTCTCTTATTTTCTCATCACGAGACCTGCAACTTCTTGATCTGCTTGAATTTGTCTCCTTATCCATATTATTTTCTATTCTATCCAGGCTCTGTATCAATTTGAAATTGAAGTCATTTTTTTGCTCCTTGGATCTCATAAGCCTTTCATTATCAGCCTTATAGCTCTAGACATCTTTTTGCAGTAATTTTACAGTTTCTACCAAGTTCATGCACTCCTCCTTGGATTATGCACCATTAGTATCCAAACTGACATACAAATCTTCAAATTCATCATCAGGACTGTAAATCCTTTGCGCGTCTTCCATGATTTTGACCTTCTGCATTGATTCTATCCTGCTCTAATCATTGATAATTATGCAAAATGTGCAGGTAATTAAGATTTGTCAGATGATTTCATGCAACAACTACATAAAAACTTTGCATCATTTTGTCAGCATCCTTTCCTCGATTTTTTTGGATGATTTTAACATCCCAAACTCTAGTGTGCACACCTACGCATCATTGTCTTTGCATGGATCACAACTCTATACCTCGCACCAATGGCTTTCCGTGTAAAATAAACTATGCACTGCACAACACCAATACTTAATGCACATGTCTATTTCATGCTAATATCTGGCCCATACCAGTCCAATGTTGAATCTAGCTCTAATACCACAATGTAACATCCCCAGCCTGCCCAAGCTGGGCCACGTCACACAACCTCAACTTTTGTAGCATCGATACCAACTTGTAACATCACCCAACATACTATTGAACAATGCCATTCCAAAAATTAACTACGCAGATACTATACTAAACTCTTGTCTGCGCAATATCACTTGAAGTAACGCGCTTAGCCCAAACTTGAGTCACACCACAAAACTTGTAACAACGAAATAGACATTCTCCTTTTTAACACAACCTTAAGCTATAGATGTAACTCAATATATGCGTGCACTAGCTTTCTAATCACACAACACAACCGTGTGCACAACCATCTAGGCGTCATGCATTGATTCTCATTTCCTTGTACATGGAATATAATTCCTTGAACACACACATGAATTCCATCCTCTTGGTGCACACAAGCTACTCTACTGTGCACCTAGCCACCCAATCTTCTTCTTAAAGAATCATAACCAAAATCACAAGATTAACTTAACAGGAAAGGATACCATCAACTGATATACTCATGCACAACTACAATACGAGCTATAAGTACCATACTTACAGGTGCAATAAACATTAGAAAAATAAACAACAATTAATTATATGCATCTACATACAAGAATTAACTCTTATCAAGCATATACAAATATGAACACAGTAAACAAGACAAGCACATAAAGTACACTTATCTTTTATGAAAGGCACCAACTACATGCATAAATCAGGCGTTCCTCCCAGCCATCGACTTTGTTGCTCATAATATTTTAGCAACAGGTCACCCCTGAGCTGGGCTTAACTCCACCAGGGAAAAAAGACTTCTAGTGACACACTAAGGTCTGACTCTTAGCAGAATTGCTTCTTCCAAGGTGCCCATTGTTGCAACTAGCCTACAGTCCTTCATTCCCCACACACTTTTCACACCCAAGGAAGTGTTCCCCTTCTCTTCTCAACAATCCTTCAGTTTCCACACTTCCCTTCCCATGGTTACCAGCAACAGGTCATACAAGAAGTCTTCAAGACCTGGGACTAATGCTCAATGCACCAGGAAACAATTCTTAGCAATACTCTCACATGGAGAGTATGCCCATGGGTATGACAACCACTTCACAAAAAACAATCTCTCACCCAGAGATACTACTCATGGTTTGTCAACTCGTCTCTTAGATAGTAACACACTAGTTACAACCCCTCAACTCCTTACAAGCTTCTCCATGTAGATAAGGTAATAATCAATTTTTCCATACATTCTGACCCCCTTCTACCCACGAGAGCTTGAAAACATGAATCCTCCTTTAAATAATGGATAATAATGCAATCCCTCAAAACACACTAAGGCCAACAATATATATTGCATGCCTTCAACTTGACATTTTTCACTTTTAGAAGTAGCTTTAAGCCACTTCGCGACATGTTCCCTACCTTCGAGAAATTAGGATAAAAATATATCCACATTACACTTTTTGGAAATATTATTAAATATTCCCCCCCTTTTCCCTTTTTAGGTGGAGTTGGCCCCCCATCTCTTTTCGTCTAAGTCTGTCTATGCACAACGATGCAATATTATATTAATAACCATGATTATATTTACATGGATATGCGCATTGGCCTATCTGTATCCTGACTCACCGACCCAATAGTCACACAGGATCTCCGGCCTCAAAACACACACACACACACACACATATATACAACTCAACTTTGTGCACATCCAAGCCATTACCACACATTTATCCCAATGCGTGCAACACCATGCAATGTGCACACTTACCCAGGTGTGCACAACACTATGACATTACATTACATTACACACACAAGAAAAGAATGTGGTGAAATCTAGATTTAGTTTTCTGCATCCTGACTCACCGACCCAATAGTCACACAGGCTCTCCGGCCTCAAAACACACACACACACACACACACACACATATTTACAACTCAACTTTGTGCACATCCAAGCCATTACCACACATTTATCCCAATGCGTGCAACACCGTGCAATGTGCACACTTACCCAGGTGTGCACAACACTATGACATTACATTACATTACACACACAAGAAAAGAATGTGGTGAAATCTAGATTTAGTTTTCTTATGTGCACACTTACCCAGGTGTGCACAACACTATGATTTAGTTTTCTTATCGCAAGAAAAGAATGTGGTGAAATGTGGATGGGTATACAATACCAAACACACATTTGAAAGCATTGTTGAAAGACATAAGGCTTCTTTGGTAGCTAAGGTATTTTCTAAACAAAAAGGCATCAACTACATCGATACCTTTGGTTTGGTTGCAAAGATGAACTCGATTCCATTGATTCTTTCACTTGCTACTCACTTTGGATGGGAGGTACATCAAACAGATGTTAAAATTTCCTTTCTACAACGTATTTGGTTTTATAGACCCATTTTCAACAAACTAGTTTATGTCCCTTAGTAAGAGGAACGAGATCCCATGTGTGGTTCTTCATCAAGGAATAATACTCCTCTATCATGGCAGAATCCAATTCAGTTTTCCCAATAGCATCAAAGAATTGTTGGGGATCATCTGAAATGGAATGAATCAAAATAGCTATACATGTCATTTGTTGATCCAGGTGGACATCGTTGGTCGCCCACCTATTCCACTGTCTCAACATACAGTTTCCATTTTGGCATTTTTCTACATTTTTTTGGGTCCTAAAATTTTGGATCCATTTTGAGGCCCTAAACGACATTTTTTGACATGGCATATCCCAATCTATGCATGTTGGAATCTTTTAGCCATTCGAAACATGTAATCCTCATCTAGACATTTCCAACAAGGTATCAAGTGCCCCAAACAAAGATCGTATACAAAATTTACGCCCTAGGGAAATTGATGTATCAACTACCCCCATCAGGGCCCACAAAACTTTTGGCATTTCATCTTCCAGGGTTAGGGTTTTGGATGTTTAGGGTCTTATCATTTATGATTTATGTTAAAAAGGCCTTGGGAGCCTCATTGTAATCATCTTCTTGCAAATGTGCCTAGCTGTCACATCTCTTCTCAAAGATAAGCTACCACCATTCTAACCAGTTTATTTCACTCTTTATTTTCTTTTGTAGTATTTGCATATTCCAATATTTAATATAAATTGAGTATTGTTGGATATCTGTGTTTCTGTCTTATTTATGTGTTTCATTGTGTTCCCTCATAAATATAGATTAGTGGTATCATAGGGATCTACTCTTTATTGGTTTCTCTGTGCATATCCCCAACAAGGTCAGGGTATTAGGCATTGGGACACGAATCGGTCAAACTTTTGGAATACCATCCTCGTTGACCCCAACGAATGCCCATGGTGGAGGAACAAAGAGATGAGGGAACAAGAGATCCTATTAAGTTGTTTCTTGTGAAAGTCCTCGCGAAACAAAGAAACAAGATGATGGATCAGTTTGTCCAAATGTTTTGGCGGTTTCCTTCAACAACAGAGGCATCTTCATCAAGAAACCACTTTGGAGGTGCAACCCCCTTCAAGGTCCAATTTAATTTTTATATTCCCACATTTGAAAGTCAAATAGATGCGGATTCTTTGGAAAAATGGTTAAATCTACTAGAAGGTTATTTCTTTGTCCACAATTTTTCCAATAGGGAAAATATCACCTTTGTGATCCTTAAGGTGGTCCCCCATGTCAAACATTGGTGGGAGACTTACTATGAGAAAACATCCATAGAAGATTCTCAATATTTGGGGCCAAGCCCACTTGTGAGTCTTTTATGGATGCCATCAAGGAAAAATATTACCCTATTGGAAACTACGAAGACCAACACAAGAGATGGACCACACTCTGTCAGGAGAGGGACCAAACAGTGTCGGAGTTCAAAAATACTTTCCATACCTTGCACACCAAGCTAGGTATCAGAGACTTCAAGTGAGATTTGGTTCTAAAATATCATGGGGCCCTACATAGGTAGAGCGATATTTGGTTCTAAAATATCATGGGGCCCTACATAGGTACATCCAAATAGAAATGGAGTTTATGGACATCTTGTCGCTAAGGGACGCTTATCGATATGCTATCAAAATTGAGAAAACATTTAAGCAGAGGGATAAGCAGGAGTCAGATCTAGGTTATGACTCTAATTCAGAGCCAGATAAGGTGAAATAGATCATTGATGTAGAACCCAATGCCACAGTTGCTACCACCAATATCCAGCTAAATGAACCAGAAGAGTTGGATGAAGGTGAGTGACTTATTCACTCGCAGATGTGGGTAAAGGGTGCTCTGCTACATTTCATTGTTGATAGCAGAAGACAAAAGAACCTCATCTTAGAAGAGGTCATGAAACAGTTGGATTTGCCAACAAGACCACTTCCACAACCGCACAACATCAGGTGGCTCAGCCAAGGACGAGATCTTTACGTCAGCCAACAGTGTTTCCTACCTTATGGCATCAAGCCCTTAAAGGATGAGGTTTTGTGTGATGTTTCCCCACTTGAATTTTGTGATGTTATTTTATGCCAGTCGTATATGTGAAAATGTCATGATATATATGAGTCTAGACCTCATAGTTTCATTTTTACTATGAGAATAAAATTGTACAAGATCCTAGAGGTAGCTCCACCTACCACAATTTCTTTGGTCTCAACTAAGCAGTGCAAGAAGGTCATTTCCCAAACTGGGAAATTTGTGCTCTTCATGATTCACTCTCAGAGTGAATAGAAGATCTCAACTACAACCATGTCCTGTGCACAGGGCTCCTCTATGTAGCAAAATCAATTGGATAAGGTCATGGAAGAATATTGAGACATCTACATCTCACCTATCGGGGTGCCTCTGCACTGTCAAGTCAATCATTCAATTGAGCTAAATCCTAGAACACATTTTCCTAATGGGTTAGTGTATCAACACTCTCTCTTGGAAAATGAGAAAATCAAGTGCCATATCCAAGAGTTGCTCCAAAAAGGGCACATTTGACCAAGCTGCTCACCCTATGGAAGCCCAATCGTGCTCGTACAAAAGAAATATGAGACATGGTGAATTTGTATTGATTACAAAACTTTGAAAAAAAATCACAGTAAGGACTCGGTACCCAATTCCCTAAATTGATGAAATTCTTGACCATCTCAAGGGGGCCAAGTATTTTAGTAAGATTGATCTAAATTCTGGCTACCACCAAGTCCCCTTAGAACAAACTTATGTCTGGAAGACCCCTTTCAAGTTTAAAGAAGATATTTTTGAGTGGTTGGTCATTCCCTTTGGATTGATGAATGCCCCAAACGCCTTCATGAGGTTGATGGACAAAATCTTGCGACCCTTCACCATCTCCTCTGTGGTTGTATATCTAGATAACATCCTCGTCTTCAACAATAGTTGGGCATAACACTTGTATCACATTCAATGAGAACTCCACACTTTGCGACAACACAAGTTATATGCTAACTTAGAGAAATGCTCCTTCGGCATGAACAAGGCCAAATACCTTAGATAAATTGTAGATGAGAATGGTGTGCATGTCGATCCAACCGAGATCCAAGTCATTCATGACTAGCCAGCCCCAACAACACTCACTGAACTTCATATATTCTTAGGCCTCGCCAACTTCTATCGCAAATTTTTATTGGAGTTCTCCCATATCACATGGGCTCTCATCTAAGTGACCGAGGGTGGTTGCAAAGCCAAATTTGTGTGGACAAGATCATTACATAAAGATTTTGATGATCTGAAACATCGCTTATGCTCAACACTGGTGCTTGCCTTACCCAATATGCAACAACCATTTGATATTGAGACCGATGCTTTCGATTATGTTGTTGGTTTCGTTTTCACTCAGCATGCTCATCCAATGGCCTATAATAGCAAGACACTCTCAGATTTCATATGTAAGTACCCCACCTATGACAAAGAAATTTATTATGTCATGCAATCATGTTTCCAATGGAATCATTACATTCTATAGAAGGAGACATTCATCCATGTGGATC
>JZKD02S1825286.1:81920-92187 GCA_000966675.3 Picea glauca | reverse complement strand
AACATGACATTTTACAGGATACAATTGTCGCTTCTTATATTTCTTTTCCAACAATGTATTTTCCTATTAAGTAAGGAACATTGAATTCAAAAGGAGATTGTGGTAAAAATCTCTAACATATTACAATTGTTTCTGAAGTAAAAGAGATGGAATGTGAATTTGGTAATCTTGTTCTAAGTAAAACTTCCCCTCGCTCATGTGAACAGGTTCAAGATCAATTAGTGGGAGATGACAAAATTGTTCAAACTAGTAATGAATCATCTAATTTTGGTAATTTTCTCTCACGTTCACCCTTTTATGATGAACATGATTTGGTCTTGGAAAATATCTCGTGTCCTTTAAAAGAACATATGACGAGAGACGATTTGTTTATTCAAGGAGTGGGAACAAAACCGGAATTCAAAACGCATATACCTATCATTTCAAGAGATGCATTTCATCTCCTCAATTCTTGTACATACTATTCCTTGTACCCTAATATTTTTTATCCTAATGTTCTGCAATTGCATGTTCCATATTACCTTGGAGAGAATTCAACATTATATAATCAGGGACAAATTAATAGAGATTACCAAATAGAAGATAAAGAGTAAAATAATACTTCCCATGAACATATTAATTTTTATTCTCATCAATTATCCATGGGTAAATCCATAAATGATTTGAAAGAGTCTCAAATTGCATATTCCATTGATTCATCTCAATTTGTGTTTAAAGAAGGACCTAAATTTTTCCATGATCGATTATTTGAGGTTGAAAAGTATAATCAACAAAATACTATTACCAATGATGATTATTCAAAAATGTTGGTTGTTCCATTTAGTTCACCTCAAATAGTTAATCTTGAATTATTCGAGATCAATTGAAAGTTTCAAGAGAATGGGACACTTCTTTTCCGATAAAAAATCATGATAAGTTCTCGCAATATTGATTCGACCTTTTTAAAAGATTTTTTCCATGATAATATAATAATTTATTCTCATCAGGAATATTTGTCGTATGTGAATTCTTTCAAACAATACCATGTTAGTAATTGCATGTATTATGATAGGATTGCAGATTGGTTGGAGTATTCATATCTCGAAAAGTTTCCAGGGAATGGTAAGATTATCTTCACCTTATTTAGAGATCAAGGAGGTAAATTTGACACACTCATTTTATATCCTTCAGATGGAGAAAATATGGAAGGAAAGGAAAATTTTCGAGAGGATGGGCCACTTCGGTCTAGGCCGATGGTTATGTCAAGTCCCCATAACTCTCACAAGATTCACAATCTCATTTTTTCATGTTTTTGTGACCCATATAATGACAAAATTATTGAATGGATAGAGGATTCATACAAAAAGAATGTTCAAGGGAATGGTAAGGTCATGCTTACTTTGTTTTTAAATGATGATGATAAAGTTAAGTATGATGTATTTTTTTCATATTTCAGTATACTACCATTCTTGTTACTAATATTTGATTGTTTTTTCATTGCAGGATTGGAGTTACTCCGATGGCTACATTGGAAGAATGACTTCACTTAGTATTTTGATTTGTTTAGTAGTTAGAGTAGGTTTCCTTTAGTTTTCTTTCTCAATGTTTCTTTTTGTAATAATGAAGTTATGAACACAAGTGGATACACCAAGAGAACCATAATATGAATGTTGTTAGGGAAGTCCGCTTTAATGATTTTCTCTCTTCTTTTTGTTGAATATTTCTTTTCAAAAACACATTATCATCATGGAAATTTTAAAATGGAAAGTAGAGAGATAAGTAAATTTTAACTATCAATTCACTTGAATTCAACCCTGACCCAAGGTGCCACGAGTAGGACTGCACTCATCTTAATAAGGATTTTTCTATTTTCTTTTAGTCTCCTTTATTTTTAATAATAATGCTTGGTGAAAGTAACATATTATGCATAACTATCTTAAGAAAATAACATGCCTATATGCAAACTATGAAATTTGTAGTTCTTCATTCTGATCCTCATTCTCTACGAGAAGTTGGCTTAGGTTTTCTTTTTGAGGTTTGTTTTTGTTGTTTTGATTTTTATTTTTATTTTTTATGTACTTCTAATTTTGAATCCCAATAATAAAATTTTATTTAGTTTGTTGTGTGTTTTTTGTTTTCTTTGATTGATTTGATTAAGTTTTTTTCGTGTTTGTCTTTTTGAATCAATACATTTCTGATCAAAGAGCGATTGTCGAAGGAAGCATTCGTTTTAAGACTTATGTTTTTCAAGAAATTTGAAATAGTTCAAATAGGTCCTAATATTAATATATAGCTCAAACAATTGATTTTTAAGTAAATTGTCACTTTTGTTTTTTCCTCAAATTTTCTTTGCCAGAGTATTACACCAGAGATGTGGCTTAAATCTTTGATAATTACGATGATATTTAAAATTTTTAGGTCGTACATATTCTTAAGGAATCACTTTTAAGTGCTTCCCCATTCTCTAGATGATTTATTAAATGAAATCTAAAATCTCTAAACCATGATAAAAAACTTCCAGTTTTGAAAGAAAATAAATAAACTATTCACCTGTATTTCAATTAACTTCCAGTGTCACCCTGCTCTCTTTGTCATCAATAAATCTATAATTGTATTATTATTTAAAAGTGGCATAAGAGGTTTGGAATAACTTAACTATGGGGAGTGTGTGTAAACCCATCGGGGTATTGAACAGGCTCGCTGGCAGTGGGTAAATACACACATGATACCAAGACAACTTCGTTGTGGTATTGAAAATGCCTACTGGAAAATAAGAAATTTCGAGTCGAGAGGTAGCAAGAACATGATTTTAAATTAAATTTTATGGAAGTATACATCATGTGGATACAACTATTAGATGAGATTAAATAATTTGAGTGGGTTAAATGACATCCCTATCGAGGCTATGGATGCCTATTGGCGGAAGTGGATCTGTCAACAGTATTGAAGTCCTTTTATAAACATCATGAATCTTTGATTAAGACATTCTTTCAGGTTATAATCCCCTACAACACAAATTCTATTGTTTGGTTATAACATTGAGCTTATCCTAATACTATATGGTCTCAAAGTGAATTTATTTCAGGGATCTTAAATCCTTCTTCAAGTCTTATTATTTTCTTCCTGAGATGAAATCTTACCATATCAAAGATAACTACTTCTCCCAGTGAGTCTCCATTTTTTGGGACCCAACAACCCCCTTCTTTATTTTTAATCAAAATCTAGGGTCCCTTGAAATTNAAAAGTTTCCAGGGAATGGTAAGATTATCTTCACCTTATTTAGAGATCAAGGAGGTAAATTTGACACACTCATTTTATATCCTTCAGATGGAGAAAATATGGAAGGAAAGGAAAATTTTCGAGAGGATGGGCCACTTCGGTCTAGGCCGATGGTTATGTCAAGTCCCCATAACTCTCACAAGATTCACAATCTCATTTTTTCATGTTTTTGTGACCCATATAATGACAAAATTATTGAATGGATAGAGGATTCATACAAAAAGAATGTTCAAGGGAATGGTAAGGTCATGCTTACTTTGTTTTTAAATGATGATGATAAAGTTAAGTATGATGTATTTTTTTCATATTTCAGTATACTACCATTCTTGTTACTAATATTTGATTGTTTTTTCATTGCAGGATTGGAGTTACTCCGATGGCTACATTGGAAGAATGACTTCACTTAGTATTTTGATTTGTTTAGTAGTTAGAGTAGGTTTCCTTTAGTTTTCTTTCTCAATGTTTCTTTTTGTAATAATGAAGTTATGAACACAAGTGGATACACCAAGAGAACCATAATATGAATGTTGTTAGGGAAGTCCGCTTTAATGATTTTCTCTCTTCTTTTTGTTGAATATTTCTTTTCAAAAACACATTATCATCATGGAAATTTTAAAATGGAAAGTAGAGAGATAAGTAAATTTTAACTATCAATTCACTTGAATTCAACCCTGACCCAAGGTGCCACGAGTAGGACTGCACTCATCTTAATAAGGATTTTTCTATTTTCTTTTAGTCTCCTTTATTTTTAATAATAATGCTTGGTGAAAGTAACATATTATGCATAACTATCTTAAGAAAATAACATGCCTATATGCAAACTATGAAATTTGTAGTTCTTCATTCTGATCCTCATTCTCTACGAGAAGTTGGCTTAGGTTTTCTTTTTGAGGTTTGTTTTTGTTGTTTTGATTTTTATTTTTATTTTTTATGTACTTCTAATTTTGAATCCCAATAATAAAATTTTATTTAGTTTGTTGTGTGTTTTTTGTTTTCTTTGATTGATTTGATTAAGTTTTTTTCGTGTTTGTCTTTTTGAATCAATACATTTCTGATCAAAGAGCGATTGTCGAAGGAAGCATTCGTTTTAAGACTTATGTTTTTCAAGAAATTTGAAATAGTTCAAATAGGTCCTAATATTAATATATAGCTCAAACAATTGATTTTTAATTAAATTGTCACTTTTGTTTTTTCCTCAAATTTTCTTTGCCAGAGTATTACACCAGAGATGTGGCTTAAATCTTTGATAATTACGATGATATTTAAAATTTTTAGGTCGTAAATATTCTTAAGGAATCACTTTTAAGTGCTTCCCAATTCTCTAGATGATTTATTAAATGAAATCTAAAATCTCTAAACCATGATAAAAAACTTCCAGTTTTGAAAGAAAATAAATAAACTATTCACCTGTATTTCAATTAACCTCCAGTGTCACCCTGCTCTCTTTGTCATCAATAAATCTATAATTGTATTATTATTTAAAAGTGGCATAATAGGTTTGGAATAACTTAACTGTGGGAAGTGTGTGTAAACCCATCGGGGTATTGAACAGGCTCGCTGGCAGTGGGTAAATACACACATGATACCAAGACAACTTTGTTGTGGTATTGAACATGCCTACTGGAAAATAAGCAATTTCGAGTCGAGAGGTAGCAAGCACATGATTTTAAATTAAATTTTATGGAAGTATACCTCATGTGGATACAACTATTAGATGAGAATAAATAATTTGAGTGGGTTAAATGACATCCCTACCGAGGCTATGGATGCTTATTGGCAGAAGTGGATCTGTCAACAGTATTGAAGTCCTTTTATAAACATCATGAATCTTTGATTAAGACATTCTTTCAGGTTATAATCCCCTACAACGCAAATTCTATTGTTTGGTTATAACATTGAGCTTATCCTAATACTATATGGTCTCAAAGTGAATTTATTTCAGGGATCTTAAATCCTTCTTCAAGTCTTATTCTTTTCTTCCTGAGATGAAATCTTACCATATCAAAGATAACTACTTCTCCCAGTGAGTCTCCATTTTTTGGGACCCAACAACCCCCTTCTTTATTTTTAATCAAAATCTAGGTTCCCTCGAAATTTTACTTGGATTCTTTGGTTTTATTTTCTTTGACTTGATTGGATTGGTATTGGTTTGCTTTGTTTCAAGGTTGGTTTGAGTTTATATTCTTTTATTTTGTGTTGTTTGAATTTCATGAAATTCAAATGCCATTTTGTTTTTATTTCTATAGAGTTTTGATGTTGATGGACGAGCTTCATAATTTGGGAGTTTGTTATTACGTCTTCCTTATTGAATTTATCTGTTATGAAATGGCTTGGTTGAAGACGTGGATTAACAACAATGATTTTACAATAAAAAAGATTATTGCAACACATCTTTTCTATGACATTTTTTCACATTTGATCAAATTCGAATAAAGGAGAGATGAGCATAGAAATATTAATTATTTAAACGAAAACATCAATTTTTATCAATTGCTTACTTTCGTTTAAATTATGATTATGTTTTCGTCTTTTTCTCATTAGAAAGTTTGATTATTTTGAATAATGGGTTCAATACATCATCATATAATATATTGGTTTGTTTCTCATTTCACAAAATCATTTGTTGGGTTTCATTAATTAAATTATTTTGTCATTTTGCATCTCATTTCAAAATAAAAATAAAAATAAAACAATAATTATCTATCATTTGTTTGATTTTGTGAAAAACCAAAATTAATAGTTTTCTCCTCTCCATCAACTTGAAGCTTCTAGAATCACAATTTTTAGGTTATTAATTTGGTTTCTTTTTGTTTCACAGGTTTCTATTATCATTTATTTGGTATGGATTTGATCATGTCTTGATTTTATTATCTAAATACGTTCAATATAATTGATCCAAAAATAATATTGGATTATTGCAAATAAATTATGAGCAACAACATATAAGATTTGGAAATGCGTTCAAGAATAGACATACAATTTTGTAGGACTTGTTTCAGCCAAACCGTAAGGAATCTAAAGAACTGGTTGAGAAACGAACTGCAGAATGGACCCATTTAGCTTAAACATGGGTTTTTCCAAACAAATGCATGATTTAAGAGATATTTGTGTCTCTTTACGAGGAAAATTTCAGGGGGCAGAAATTATTAGTGATGTCTAGATTGTTCATTCATTGTATAAATATATGAGAAATTTCAGAGCCAAAGGGATCCAGGAAGTTGAGAGGAGGATTTTTATCCTTTATTTTTGTATATTATATATTTTGTAAAGTTTTTTCTTTTCAAATGGAGTAACAGATGGTTGGAATCTTTGGGAGAATGGACAAGTATTTTCAAAGAAGAATATGAAATTCCAGGTTGCTTAATGGATTTTGTCCTATGAGTAAAATGGTTTTGTTTTCATTAGAATATCTTGATATTATTTGATTAATTGATTATGCATTGATTTAAATTATCTTTAGTCTGTTTTATCAATACATGGTTAATTGTTATCATTTATATATTAATTTTTTCAATCTTTAAGAGTCTATTATCCAAAAAATTCCTTTTGGACCTTATGTTGAACTTATTATACTCAAGCTATATGGGATACAATTTTCTCTTTTACTTTTGTCCTTTTGTAGATTGTGCAATGTTAATATTGTTTCTCATATAATTTCTGAATATGAAACTTTATTTGTATTGAACTAGACTTAGACTGTTTTGCATATAACTTCTCATGTTATGTTTTCATTTATATGGTTCATTATATTTTGGTTCCTTTTATATATGTGATTGATCATATATTCAAGTATTTTAAGTTTACATCCGATGCTATATAGGTGGTAACACCATTACCAAGAATTGGAATTTCTTTCATTCTCATTTATTTTGACATTATAAAGTCAAATGATATATAATCGTTTGTTTTTTTGTCATCATAAACTCGTTCCAAAATATAAAAGACTTATTTGAGTTTCTTCAGAAAGTATTATGTTTACCTTTTTCATAGGTTTACACTTGAAACAGGTTAAGAGGAGCTTATACGAATACAGAGAGACGAATCTAGCTTAGTATTATTGGTCAACGTCGGGTTAGTTAGTTTATTTTTTATTTAATTTGTTTATTTGCGAATGAATAATGATTGCATCATTTAAAAATTAAATTTTTTGACCATTATAATTTTATCATTTACAGTCTTATTCAATCATTGTTTATTGCTTTGTCATTTATAGTACAAAGACAATTTATTTTATTTTCTTATTTTGATCCATTAGTTGAAAACAATTATTTTCACAAGGCTTTGCTCAAACCTTGTAAACTGTATATAACCATTGTACATTAACACTCTTAGTTGAACATTTGTAATTAAGGTGTTGATTGTTAGAAATGTGTTTTAGTTAGTTCACTTCCTTTAGTTGTTTTTAGGATCCTAGTTGGCTAACAGATCCATAAAACCCATCAGGGTAGATCATACCAAACGACTTGGGTTAAATATACAACCCTGGTCCAGATCTATCCTTCCCATTGAAGGTGTGTCATAAAATCCCATCAGAAAAATTCCAATCAGTTTATAGAAAAAAACAAAGAAACAAGAAAATCCAATCAGATTAACGAACAAAACAAAGAAATTGAGAAATCAAATCAAATTGAGTAAAAAAATATAGATAAAGAGAATTCTGATCAGAATAAAGAACACAACATAGAAGAGGAAAATCCCATCAAAGAATTGATGCAAACCCCAATCATCAACATAGAAGACTACTACATCAAGGAATTGATCGATACCTCAGTATTCATTAAAGAAAAACTATTAGATTTTAAGATTGATGTTATAACTACATTTGAAGTGATTAGTATGGAACCAAGAAATGGTCTATATATTGATGTTACTATGGATGTTGTTGACCAGCTTGAATACACAGTTATGTGCACTTTTGAAGAGTTAGAGAAACTTCAAAAGAAATATATGTTGCTACTACAATAGTTAGATCAATCTAACCAGGAAGAGCATGAACAAAATATTCAGATAGAAGACAAAGAAGAAGAAATAAAAAGATTGAAGATTGAAATTGCTAATCTAATAGAATAAATGGAATAATTGAAGACACGTGACAATAAAAGAAAATAAGTACTGGAAGAGATAAAATAAATAGTCATCTATCTAAAAACTCAATTCAATTAACTAAAAGAGAAAAATCATGTCACATGTTGGAATTGGAAATTTTTAATGTTAAAAAGATAAATGAAAGTACTAATGCAACTCTAATGACTCAGATTGAAGATGCTAAGAAAAATGAAAAAGCACATAAGATCCAATTAACTAAAAAGGAAGAATCATTCCATAGGTTGGAATTGGAAGCCATCAACCTCAAAAGGATTTAGATAGAAAACAAGGAAGAAATCAAAAGATTTAAGAATGAAGTTGTTGATCTAACAATATATATATAAGATTTAAGTACATATGAAAAACTAATAGCTACATAGAAGTATTGGATGATACATAAGAGATGGTCATCAATTTAAAGGCTCAACTTGAAGGAGCTAAGGAAAAAGAAGAAGCCTTCAAGATTCAGTTGACTAAAAAGGAAGAAACATGCGAGATGTTGGAAATGGATGGTATCAACCTCAAAAAGGAGAATTGAAAGACAAAAGAAACTGTCAAATTCTAGAACAACTCAGCTATCCTAGATAGGATGTGGAACATTCAAAGACTGTAACATCCCGCTCTGAAGCACTGAGAAAACTTATTATTTGAGGACACTTGCTCGCAAATGATCTGGACTTTTCTAATGTTAAAACATTTATACTTGATTATGATGCGTTATGATAGATGGCATGATGTTTTACTATTTGATGTAGAGAGGTGCTATTTGACTCAGTTGTATTGAGTGTACAGGGTTTTGGACCTTGAGGATGTAGAGGCATTGATGGAACCCCTTGGACTCCGGATTGAGTCAGGGAGTGTGCTATTTGGGTTGATTTATTTACTGTGATATTTCATTGATTTGATGATTTGATGTTGACATGTTCTGACACGATTGTCGATGATGCAGGCTGACGATAGCTTGCCGACTAGAATCACATATGGAGTAAAGGGGCCACACACGATTTCCAGAGAGGTTGAGGGAGAGGGGTGGATAGCAACCCTGCCACTGCCTACTAGCACTCCCGTCGTGGCTCGAACTGTAGGTTAACAATTACCTAGTTCGAGAGGATCCACGATGCCATGAGGGAAGACTGCGACAGTCACTCACGATCATTCTACGGGGCGCGCAATAAGGCAGGGGCCTTATTCCTTAGATCCCTTAGTCTCCCACAAGTTCACCTAGCGGAGTGTTGACTCCAGGGGTTATAGATGTCTACCAATCAGTCCAGTTGGCGAGTGGAAACCTTGGAGCACGTGGTGCATCCTGAAGGGCACGTCACACAAAAGAAACACAAGAAGCGAGTGGCACCCTTGGAGCACGTGGTGCATCCTGAAGGGCACATCACACAAAGGAAACGAACGAGGCAAGTGGCACCCTTGGAGCACGTGGTGCGTCCTGAAGGGCACGTCACATTGATGTGGATGAAGGAAACAAACCTAACTAGCCCTAAGACAATAATGCTTTGATAAATTCTTAAAACGACTTCCCTAAACAATTGTTGTCCAATTCAAAATCTAAACCTAAGTCAATAAAAAAAAAATTCTAAGATAAAAATTTCGTTTAACCTTAAGGAAAAAGGCCCTAACTCTAACTCTAAAAAGATCCTAACCCTAATTCTAAATGAAATAGCTCCAATGAATCTTGACCTAATCCTATACCCAAATATCATTATTAATAGCAATTAACCCTAATAACCATTAAAATAATTAAGCAAAACATCATTATGAGATTTTAGGCTAGAGTTCACACCTCAATGCAGTGCAAGGAGAATACAATTTTTAGAACATACCTGAGCTCTAGTTCTTGGATTTATTAACGTTAGCTTCATCCAACTATACAACCAATATATCAACGGATACAAGATTTCATAATCTTTTTCAA
>JZKD02S1825286.1:68074-81910 GCA_000966675.3 Picea glauca | reverse complement strand
CTAGTACACTGCAGCATCAGACACTAGCGAAACATACGCCGGGACATCGTGGCTTCCAGAGGGGATCCACTTTTGCTACACCCCGACGACCGTGGCCTCAGCAGCGAACACCTTATCGAGGACCACAGCACCAATAGCAGTGTCGCCTGCAGCAGCAGCAGTTTAGGACTGTTCAGCATAACAGACTAGGGTTTTAGGCTGGTGGGCAGCCATCTTCTACTTCAGGTACCAAGACTAATGGGTCGAAGAAGGTGTGTTGGACGTGTGGGGAGCCACACTACCAGTGCGACTATCTTATGGAGAGGAACAGGGCGTCCGGATCAGCCGGACACATTACCGTGGGAGATATGGGCAAGGCCCATCGGATTCATGCAGTGGTGAATAACCACCAGGCAGAGCACCAGTCGATTGTGCTCAAGATGACAGGTACGGTCGTTGACCAGACCCTTAGTATTTTGATAGACCTAGGCACTACTGAGAGTTTCATTTCTGGTGTAGTGTTAAAAAGGATTAAGGTAAAGGCAGTCGAACAGGATGAGTTTAGCTTTGTGGAGATGGCTTCGGGAGCCAAACAGAAGGTTGGAGGAAAGGTTACAGGCTGTACCCTTAACCTGGGAGAGTTTGTCACGAGGGTCAACTTGTACGTCATGATCTTAGGATATTATGACGTTGTGATTGGTATGGATTGGTTGGAATCGCATGAGGCGATACTCAACTGTAAGATGAAATAGTTGAGCTTGGTTGATGACGAAGGACAGAGATGTGTGATTGTAGGAAGGGACCAGGGATTTTCCCTGAGGTTCGTCTCTTCCTTACAGTTACGAAAGAGTATGCGCAAGGGGTGCAAGCTTTATGCAATCCTCACACTAAACGAAAAGGGAGTAGCGAAAGGTCTAGAACACCTTCCGGTGGTGAAGGAGTTTGCGGACGTGTTTCCAGAGGAGTTACCTGGGATGTCGCTGGAAAGGGAATTGGAGTTTACTAGACCTAAAATCGGTGACCGAACCAATAGAAAGAGAACCTTATCGGATGTCGACCTCGGAATTGCAAGAGCTGAAAATGCAACTGAAGGAGTTGTTGGACCTAGGACTGATACGTCCTAGCGTGTCACCGTGGGGTGCACCGGTTATTTTCATACGAAATAAGGATGGGTCATGGAGGCTTTGCATTGACTACTATCAACTGAATAAGGCTACGATCAAGAATCAATATCCCTTACCGAGAATTGATGATCTATTCGATCAAATGAAGGGTGCGATGGTGTTATCCAAGATCGATTTGCGATCAAGGTATCACCAGTTACTGATCAAGGAGGATGAGGTCTCTAAGACCGCCTTTAAGACGAGATTTGGACATTACGATTTTACTGTCTTACCGTTTGGACTGACAAACGCCCCAGGGGTATGCATGAGTTTGATGAACGAAGTGTTCCGTGAGTACTTGGACAAGTTCATTCAAGTATTCATTGACGACATCTTGATCTACTCTCAGACGACAGAGGAGCATGATGAGCACTTGCGCTTGGTACTACAGTGCCTTTGAGAGAACAAATTGTATGGGAAGTTGTCCAAATGCTCTTTTTATCAATCAAGGATTCACTACTTACGGCATGTCATCTCCAGCGAAGGTATCATCGTGGATCCAACAAAGGTTGAGGCTATTATGGAATGGCCTGCACCGACGAATGTCACAGAAGTGCGTAGTTTTATGGGTTTAGCAGGATACTATCGACGGTTTGTCAAGGGTTTTTCGAAGATAGAAAATCCGATCACGGAATTGCAGAAGAAAAACAAGAAGTTCGTTTGGACCGAGAAATGCGCAGAAGCATTTCGAAGGCTTAAGGAGTTGTTGACCATAGCGTCGATACTAAAGGTCCCTAACATGGACGCGGACTTCTTGGTATGCACTGACGCATCCAAGGAAGGTTTAGGCAGAGTCTTGATGCAAGACGGATGAGTGATTGCTTACATTTCAAGGAAACTAAGAAGGCATGAGGAAAACTACACGATGCATGATTTGGAGTTATTAGCCATCATATATGCCTTGAAGGTATGGAGACACTACCTTGTTGGACGAAAATTTGAATTAAGGACTGATCATTGTGGACTACAACACTTTTTTACGCAAAGCGACCTGAACGCGCGACAACGACATTGGTCGGAATTGCTTAGCGAGTACAACTTCGAGATTACTTACATAAAGGGAACAGTGAACCGAGTGGCTGATGCCTTGAGTCAGAGACCACACATCTTTTCAGTGTTGCCTCTTCAGACGAATCTACGTGAGAATATTCTCACTTTACAGCATGATGATGACTGGTACAAGGAAGTCGAGGATTTTATCGAACAAAACACAATGATGGTACCCCGATATGAGGGATTTTCTTTTGATAGTGATGGGTTATTGAGGTTTAGAGGTCGGATTTACGTACCACCAAATGACGAGTTGAGGAGGTTGATCCCGAGTGAGGCTCATAGAGCAGTCTATATGGCTCACCCAGGAGTCAGGAAAATGAGGGCAGACCTTAAACCCTTATTCTTCTGGAAGGGAATGAAGGCTGACATATTCAACTTTGTGGCTAGATGTCTAGAGTGTCAGCAGGTAAAGGCTGAGCATAGACACCCGACAAGTTTACTTCAACCACATGCCATTCCGGAATCGAAATGGGAAGTTATTTCGATGGATTTTATTATTGGATTGCACCTGACGGCCACGAGACACGACGCGATTTTTGTAGAGGTAGACACTCTGACGAAGAGTGCTCACTTTATTCTGGTGCGTACGATGTATCAGACACCTGGCATAGCGAGAGTTTTCATCGGTGATATTGTGAGGCTGCATGGCATGCCTAAGAAGATTATATCTGATCGAGGATTGGTGTTTACTAGATGATTTTGGATGAGTTTCCAAGAGGCCTTGGGAACCCAACTTAATTTTAGTACTGCGTATCACCCAGAAACTGATGGGAAGACCGAACAAATGAACCAAATATTGGAATACATGTTGCACATGTATGTGATGGACCAACAAAAGCATTGGGAAGAATTCTTGCCTCTAGTAGAGTTCTCTTACAATAACAGTTACCAAAGCACCATTAATATGGCGCCCTTTTGAGATTCTTTATGGGCGACCGTGTCAGACACCCTTGAGTTGGGATCGGCTTGAGGATAGGGTCATAGTGGGACCAGAAGCGATCCAAGAAATGGATGACCAAATGCAAACCATAAGACAAAGGATTAAGGAAGCACAGGATCGATAGAAGAGTCATGCTGATGCACACCGAGTCGACTGTAGTTACGAGGTCGGTGATCGAGTCTTCTTGCTGGTTAAACCGCATAAGAGTTCGATCAAGTTTGGAAAGGGAGCTAAATTCTCTCCTAGGTTTGTGGGACCTTTCGATATTCTAGAGAGAAAGGGGCCCATGGCCTATCGACTAGCCTTACCTGATTCTTTGAGGCATATGCATGATGTTTTTCATGTATCTGTTTTGAGACATTATATTAGTGATCCTACACATGTGATTGACATGAGTTCCTTGCAGGTATCAGATGAGGGAGCGCTCACGGCTGAGCCGGTCTACATCTTAGATCATCGCGTTCGCCAGTTACGATGTTGAATGATAGATCAGATCAAGGTCCAGTGGGATAGTTATAGTCTGCACTCGGTGACCTGGGAGGACGCATATGATACGCGCTAGCAGTGTCCATTTTTGTTTGATAGATAGACTTATGATACTATGATACTTTTATTTCGGCATTTATACTGAGAAACTTTGGGATGAAGTTTAGACCAAGAGGGGGTGTATGTAGCATCCCGCTCTGAAGCACTAAGAAAACTTATTATTTGAGGACACTTGATCGCAAGTGATCTGGACTTTTCTGATGTTAAAAAATTTATACTTGATTATGATGCATTATGATAGACGACATGATGTTTTACTATTTGATGTAGACAAGTGCTATTTGACACAGTTGTATTGAGTGTGCAAGGTTTTAGACCTTGAGGATGCAGAGGCATAGGTGGAACCCCTTGGACTCCAGATTGAGTCAAGGAGTGTGCTATTTGGGTTGATTTATTTACTATGATATTTCATTGATTTGATGATTTGATGTTGACATGTTCTGACATGATTGTTGATGATGCAGGCTGACGATATCTTGCCGACCAGACTCACATATGGAGTCAAGGGGCCACACACGATTTCCAGAGAGGTTGAGGCAGAGGGGTGGACAACAGCCTTTCCACCGCCTACTAGCACTCCCTCCGTGGCTCGAACTGTAGGTTAATGATTACCTAGTTCGAGAGGATCCACGATGCCGTGAGGGTATACTGCAATAGTCGCTCATGACGATTCTAAGGGGCATGCAATAAGGCGGGGGCCTTATTCCTTAGAGCCCTTAGTCTCCCACAAGTTCACCTGGCGGAGTGTTGACTCCAAGGGTTATAGATGTCTACGAATCAGTCTAGTTGGTGAGTGGCACCCTTGGAGCACGTGGTGCATCCTGAAGGGCACGTTGCACAAAAGAAACACAAGAAGCGAGTGGCACCCTTGGAGCACGTGGTGCATCCTAAAGGGCATGTCGTGCAAAGGAAACAAACGAGGCGAGTGGCACCCTTGGAGAACGTGGTGTGTCCTGAAGGGCACGTCGCATTGATGTGGATGAAGGAAACAAACCTAACTAGCCCTAAGACAATAACACTTTAAGAAATTCTTAAAACGACTCCCCTAAACAATTGTCGTCCAGTTCAAAATCTAAACCTAAGTCAAAAAAAAAACTTCTCTAAGATAAAAATTTCGTTTAACCTTAAGGAAAAAGGCCCTAGCTCTAACTCTAAAAAGAGACTAACCCTAATTCTAAATGAAATAGCTCCAATGAATATTGACCTAATCCTATACCCAAATATCATTATTAATAGAAATTAACCCTAATAACCATTAAAATAATTAAGCAAAACATCATTATGAGATTTTAGGCTAGAGTTCACACCTCAATGCAGTGCAAGGAGAATACAATTTTTAGAACGTACCTGAGCTCTAGTTCCTGGATTTAATAACATTAGCTTCATCCAACTATACAACCAATATATCAACGGATACAAGATTTCATAATCTTTTTCAACCATTTAACTTCTAATGAACTCATAACTTTTATTCAAATTAAAACATAACTTTTCTTAAAAATAAAAATATACATAAATACAGTTTAGTTAACTCCGACAATAAATTTCATTGAAGGAATCTCCTTCTTTAAACACAACCTTCAATGAGAGTTCATTAACATATTGAAAGCATAACTCCCATATGAACGCAATAGTTTTTCAAAAATTAAACTAATTCATAAATAAACGAATACCGAAAGCCATAGTTTTTATTGACAGAGCGCATAACCATCAGTGAATAAATTGAATGCTTAAGGGACTAAACTATCTTCCTTAAAACTCATACATAAACTCAGACTGAACCAATGGTAATAAAATTATTTAATGAGTGGGAGTATAAAAGTATGAATTTAAAAATAAAATGAAAGGATGCATTAGCGCATTTACCTTTTTGTTTTTTGTTTTTTTAATAAAAATAAAAATAAAAGAGAAAATAATTTTGGAGAAACGTGGGGGATGAGTGACACTTGTAAGATAGAGAATTTTTAGAGGGTTTTCATGGAAACTTAAATTAAATGTGATTTAGGGCAAGGGTGGGTCTCAAAACAATATAAAAAAAGAAAAGGAAGGTTGGGGTTGGGGGGATCATTATGCTACCGGATTGAGACTGGACCGATTGCTTGTGAGGAGTTGGGATTTTCTTAGTTGGGATTAGAGTGGTAGCTCAGCCTTGGAGGCGAGCTGGGAATCTAGGTATACTATCTAGACTGTGTGTGTCCCATTTGCGGCTCGGGGGGCTAAGGGGGAAGAAGAGTACCCCTAGCGTTTGGTTGGGAAGTACCGATGTAGTCTCTACGGTCAGCACACAGGAGCGGCAAGGAGCGTGGGACATCAATCGAGGAGATCGATAAGGAAAAAGGTGCGTGCGTTATTTTCTAGAGTAGAATGCTCGGATTGGTTTCTTCGCTGTAATAATGTTGTTGTATAATTTTTACTGTGATAGTTAGAATGCATGGTAAGGGCTTGCAAAAATAATTATTGTTTATAGTTCTCGACTTGTAAAATAATTATTGCTTATATTTCTGGACTATGTAAAATAACTATGGTTTATATTCTAGATGGTGTAAATGTCTTTTCTTTCCTTCATGTTTTCATCTTGCTAGACTGGTATGCACATCTCCTCCTTAGCTGTGATCTATCCTTCACCCTGCGTCGATACCAGAGAACAATCTGGTTAGGTCTGCGTTACTTTTTGGGGCAGTGGTTTTCTTGTTCCCTTGCATTGATATTTCTGCCTTTGCATATGCCGTGTTAAAGGAAAACACCCTCTGCATTCCCACACACATCACCTCGACTTTACCCTACTGTAATCCGTCAGTTCGATGAAAGATTTCCTTCTACTCTTAACCCTTCCAACCATGAGTTGCCTCTGTATTTCACTGCCCGATGGATTATTGGTTATGCCACGAACTGTTACTGATTGACCAGCTCACTACATTTGATAATGTTCCAAAGACAGCGGAACGCTACAGTTTACTTAACTTTATTTTGCAACTGTGGTAAAACTTCATTTAAAAAAAAAATGCGGGTTCTGGATTCGCCGTCTGCCATAAATAAAAATGGTATTTCTAAACTGTAGCTGATTATCTCGGGTGATTCATAAGTCGAAAAATATGAGTTCTGTAGTTGGCAAGGTTCACACGTAATCCTTTGGTGCGTTGACGGTGTTTTGTTGAGCAACGCGTGAGTTCACTGTGATGTTAAAACGATGCATTGGCAGTGTTTTGTTGTGCAAATGTGTGTCTCTGACGGTGGCCTGGTATCCCTTAGCGACTCGATGTGAGCCTGTTCCTCAATGATTAAATTGTAGACCTTTCCCTATCGCCTGTTGCGCCTTACCTTGAATTTACCTTCACCCGAACCTTATCCACGGATTCTACTCCCTGGGATTCGGTTACTACCGCCCAGATTGTTTTTGTCTTGGGTTAAATTCTTCTTCACCTAGAAATGACCATGCGATGCTCCATTCTACCTCGATTATCCCTTAGCGTAGCCTGGATGGTCGGAGTTGTGGCACTGGAAGATGCCCGTGAGGTCTACGCGTCTTACTGAACCAGACGAAGAACCCCCACTGCGTGCGTCTTACCCTTAGGATGATTTGTTGCTCCTTCCCTGGTTAAACCCAAGATTGTTGCTCAAACAGCGATGGGTGGCCATAACAGGCATTGGGCATTTTAGCTCTGGAGGACTTTAATAACTTTTTTCCCTCAGGACAACGCACCAGTTCAGCGTCAGTTAGTTGTGGATCCAAAGTTCTACTTGCCCGTTGGTGTTTTACTTACCCTTTTTATATATAAAATTCGCCAAAAAAAGGGGCAGAGTTCATGTCGGCTTTTGAGGCATAGCAGTAAGTTAACGGTTTAGTGCTCTTTGGAGTAGGGTTAGTCAATTTTAATTATGTTGCAACCAGAAGAAATACATTCTTTGGTTAGTCAATTTTACCTTGAAACTAGAAGTAATGATTTCATCGTTAAGCAATTGTATTTTTCGTTGAAATCAGAAGTACTAAATTCTTTTGAAACAACTAGAAATGATTTACGAGTTGTGGATTAAATTGAATTGAATCCAATTTTTTTTTCTTGTGATTGGGAAACTAGAATATGGTTAGTCAATTTGATTGGTTAAAACCAAAAGTAATAAACTCTTGTGAACAACTAAAACATGATTGTGAGTTGTGAATTGAGTTGAACCCAATTTTCTGTTCTGGTAATTGAAATGGGTGTCAAATGATTTTACCTTTTATTTTTCGAACACATATTTTTATTTGATTGCGCTTAATATCTGGCACAGGAGGGATTCCTAATATTTTGTTGCCCCTATTATATTAGATTCTGTACAGTAGTTATTGCCTTTATTGTATTATCCCCTGGTTATTCTACTACCTTTATTATATTATATTTTGTTCGTATTTATTGCCTTTATATTCTGTTGCCTTTAGTATGTTATCATATTATATTCTGGGGTCGTAGTATTGATGTTCTGTAGCTTTCGTTACATTATAAATGAAATGTTAACTCTGTTTTAGGTTAATTTTATCGCATCATAAGACAGAGTAAGGTTAATGTTAGATAATAAGGAGGTATTTTATTGATTTTTGTTGCAAACCGATTATATTAAACCAAGCAATGTTGATTATGTTTAGGGAATTGATGCTACATTATAAAGCAATTGCAAGAATGGTAATTGTTACAATAGCATGGTGAAATTAATGTTTGATTCTTGACACCACTTAGGAAGAGTTTAAAAGTGGGTGTCAATAGATCTCTACTGGTTACCAGAACTATTATATGTTGTTGTAGATTTTCTATCCCAGTTTTATTTCTCTTACTCAAATGGGACTTATTCTCCGACAAATGGTAGTTTAAGAAGATGGATTGTTATTTGAGTTTTTGTAAATCGGATTCTTGTGCCTTGTAGATAGAACAAATAATTTTAATTGTGATCTAATGAGCTAACAATCCTTGATGAAGATGGAGCGATTTAGAAGTAGAATGGTAATGCACGGTTAATTAAAGTTAGTGTACGATGAATTACATCAAAGTTTACTCTCACGCTTGGTTTAATTGATTTTGGTTAATAGAACAAATCTGGGTTCCTCATTGATGCTGATAGATTTAGCATTTTTAAGTGTTGGTATTGTTTGTGTCAGGTGGGATGTAGACACCTCCATNCATAAATACAGTTTAGTTAACTCCGACAATAAATTTCATTGAAGGAATCTCCTTCTTTAAACACAACCTTCAATGAGAGTTCATTAACATATTGAAAGCATAACTCCCATATGAATGCAATAGTTTTTCAAAAATTAAACTAATTCATAAATAAACGAATACTGAAAGCCATAGTTTTTATTGACAGAGCGCATAACCATCAGTGAATAAATTGAATGCTTAAGCGACTAAACTATCTTCCTTAAAACTCATACATAAACTCAGACTGAACCAATCGTAATAAAATTATTTAATGAGTGGGAGTATAAAAGTATGAATTTAAAAATAAAATGAAAGGATGCATTAGCGCATTTACCTTTTTGGTTTTTTTTTTTAATAAAAATAAAAATAAAAGAGAAAATAATTTTGGAGAAACGTGGGGGATGAGTGACACTTGTAAGATAGAGAATTTTTAGAGGGTTTTCATGGAAACTTAAATTAAATGTGATTTAGGGCAAGGGTGGGTCTCAAAACAATATAAAAAAAGAAAAGGAAGGTTGGGGTTGGGGGGATCATTATGCTACCGAATTGACACTGGACTGATTGCCTGTGAGGAGTTTGGATTTTCTTATTTGGGATTAGAGTGGTAGCTCAGCCTTGGAGGCGAGCTAGGAATCTAGGTATACTATCTAGACTGTGTGTGTCCCATTTGTGTCTCGGGGGGATAAGGGGGAAGAAGAGTACCCCTAGCGTTTGGTTGGGAAGTACCGGTGTAGTCTCTACGGTCAGCGCGCAGGAGCGGCAAGGAGTGTGGGACATCAATCGAGGAGATCGATAAGGAAAAAGGTACATGCGTTATTTTCTAGAGTAGAATGCTCGGATTGGTTTCTTCGCTGTAATAATGTTGTTGTATAATTTTTACTGTGATAGTTAGAATGCATGGTAAGGGCTTGCGAAAATAATTATTGTTTATAGTTCTCGACTTGTAAAATAATTATTGCTTATATTTCTGGACTATGTAAAATAACTATGGTTTATATTCTAGATGGTGTAAATGTCTTTTCTTTTCTTCATGTTTTCATCTTGCTAGACTGGTATGCACATCTCCTCCTTAGCTGTGATCTATCCTTCACCCTACGTCGATACCAGAGAACAATCTGGTTAGGTCTGCGTTACTTTTTGGGGCGGTGGTTTTCTTGTTCCCTTGCATTGATATTTCTGCCTTTGCATATGTCGTGTTAAAGGAAAACACCCTCTGCATTCCCACACACATCACCTCGACTTTACCCTACTATAATCCGTCAGTTCGATGAAAGATTTCCTTCTGCTCTTAACCCTTCTAACCATGAGTTGCCTCTGTATTTCACTGCCCGATGGATTATTGGTTATGCCACGAATTGTTACTGATTGACCAGCTCACTGCATTTGATAATGTTCCAAAGATAGCAGAACGTTATGGTTTACTTAACTTTATTTTGCAACTGTGGTAAAACTTCATTTTAAAAAAAAATGCGGGTTCTAGATTCGTCGTCTGCCATAAATAAAAATGGTATTTCTAAACTGTAGTTGATTATCTCGGGTGATTCATAAGTCGAAAAATATGAGTTCTGTAGTTGGCAAGGTTCACACGTAATCCTTTGGTGCGTTGATGGTGTTTTGTTGAGCAACGCGTGAGTTCACTGTGATGTTAAAACGATGCATTGACAGTGTTTTGTTGTGCAAATGTGTGGCCCTGATGGTGGTCGGGTATCCCTTAGCGACTCGATGTGAGCCTGTTCCTCAATGATTAAATTGTAGACCTTTCCCTGTCGCCTACTGTGCCTTAC
Source organism: Picea glauca (assembly GCA_000966675.3). Classification (NCBI taxonomy): domain Eukaryota; kingdom Viridiplantae; phylum Streptophyta; class Pinopsida; order Pinales; family Pinaceae; genus Picea; species Picea glauca. Next base: position 71,274 of record JZKD02S1825286.1, on the reverse strand, counting down.
CTTGAATTTACCTTCACCCGAACCTTATCCACAGATTCTACTCCCTGGGATTCGGTTACTGTCGCCCAGATTGTTTTTTTCTTGGGTTAAATTCTTCTTCACCTAGAAATGACCGTGCGATGCTCCATTCTACCTCGATTGTCCCTTAGCGTAGCCTGGATGGTCGGAGTTGTTGCACTAGAATATGCCCGTGAGGTCTGCGCGTCTTACTGAACTAGACGAAGAACCCCCACTGCGTGTGTCTTACCATTAGGATGATTTGTTGCTCCTTCCCTGGTTAAACCCGAGATTGTTGCTCAAACAGCGCTGGGTAGCCATAACAGGCATTGGGCATTTTAGCTCTGGAGGACTTTAATAACTTTTTTCCCTCAGGACAACGCACCAGTTCATCGTCAGTTAGTTGTGGATCCAAAGGTCTACTTGACCGTTGGTGTTTTACTTACCCTTTTTATATATAAAATTCGCCAAAAAAAGGGGCAGAGTTCATGTCGGCTTTTGAGGCATAGCAGTAAGTTAACGATTTAGTGCTCTTTGGAGTAGGGTTAGTCAATTTTAATTATGTTTCAACCAGAAGAAATACATTCTTTGGTTAGTCAATTTTACCTTGAAACTAGAAGTAACAATTTCATCGTTAAGCAATTGTATTTTTCGTTGAAATCAGAAGTACTAAATTCTTTTGAAACAACTAGAAATGATTTACGAGTTGTGGATTAAATTGAATTGAATCCAATTTTGTTTTCTTGTGATTGGGAAACTAGAATATGGTTAGTCAATTTGATTGGTTAAAACCAGAAGTAATAAACTCTTGTGAACAACTAAAACATGATTGTGAGTTGTGAATTGAGTTGAACCCAATTTTCTATTCTCGTAATTGAAATGGGTGTCAAATGATTTTACCTTTTATTTTTCGAACATAGATTTTTATTTGATTGCGCTCAATATCTGGCGCAGGAGGGATTCCTAATATTTTGTTGCCCCTATTATATTAGATTCTGTACAGTAGTTATTGCCTTTATTGTATTATCCCCTGGTTATTCTACTGCCTTTATTATATTATATTTTGTTCGTATTTATTGCCTTTATATTCTGTTGCCTTTAGTATGTTATCATATTATATTCTGGGGTCATAGTATTGATGTTCTGTAGCTTTCGTTACATTATAAATGAAATGTTAACTCTGTTTTAGGTTAATTTTATCGCATCATAAGACAGAGTAAGGTTAATGTTAGATAATAAGGAGGTATTTTATTGATTTTTGTTGCAAACCAATTATATTAAACCAAGCAATGTTGATTATGTTTAGGGAATCGATGCTACATTATAAAGCAATTGCAAGAATGGTAATTGTTACAATAGCATGATGAAATTAATGTTTGATTCTTGACACCACTTAGGAAGAGTTTAAAAGTGGGTGTCAATAGATCTCTACTGGTTACCAGAACTATTATATGTTGTTGTAGATTTTCTATCCCAGTTTTATTTCTCTTACTCAAATGGGACTTATTCTCCGACAAATGGTAGTTTAAGAAGATGGATTGTTATTTGAGTTTTTGTAAATCGGATTCTTGTGCCTTGTAGATAGAACAAATAATTTTAATTGTGATCTAATGAGCTAACAATCCTTGATGAAGATGGAGCGATTTAGAAGTAGAATGGTAATGCACGGTTAATTAAAGTTAGTGTACGATGAATTACATCAAAGTTTACTCTCACGCTTGGTTTAATTGATTTTGGTTAATAGAACAAATCTGGGTTCCTCATTGATGCTGATAGATTTAGCATTTTTAAGTGTTGGTATTGTTTGTGTCAGGTGGGATGTAGACACCTCCATGTTCCTCAAAACAGTCACTAGCCCTGAGACCTTAAATGGTTAAAATTGATGGGACCCTGGGCTTGAGTGCTGATTATGTGTCTTGGAGGCCCTAACCATTGCAGGGTAGGACGGGCGGGTAGTCAGTCTTACTTTGTCGTTTGATCGTCGTTAAACGCATGTTGTTACTGTGGCACGTCGTATGTCGTCTTGTTGTGTTCATCTTGCTTGCATATTGTTCATCGTTGGATTACTAGTTTCTGCCTGAGCAGTCGGCCATGAGCCTATCTAACCTTCTCTCTCTCTGGAGCAGAGGACTAAGATTAAACGCCCTACTTTCCTATGCAGAAATAGTAACACCTACTTTATGGATTCTTCCTCATGTCTATGATCGTTTAATGCTTTCAATTACTTGTTGTGTGCCTTATGTCTTCTTGTTGTGATCATCTTGGTTGTGTCTTGTTAGTCGTCGGGTGGCGATGTAGAGTCAAAGTGTGTATGTTCCCTTTTACATGCGTGCACACACATTAAACAAACAAAAAAAAAAAAAAATTGCACCTGGTGAAGAGTTGTTGTCGTAACGAGGAGGTTCTCACAAAGACCAACTGATGACAAAACTGGTCTTGGACACAATAAGAAAGAAGAAGGTGTAAAATTGAGCACCATTCAAAAACATGATAAAGGAGCATACTCCTCAAAATAAAAAGGTATTTTTACAAACCTAAAACAAAATGTAACATACCACTCTGGCGCACTTACCAAACTTATTCTTTGAAGACACTTGCTTGCAAGTGATCTGGATTTTTATGATGATAAAACTTTTTCCTTCATTATGATGCGCTAAGTTATTTGACAGGATTTTTTTACTACATTGATGTAGACAGGTGCTGCTGACTCAGTTTCATTGAGTATGAAGGGTTTCAGACCTTGAGGATGCAGAGGCATCGGTGGAACTCCCTTGGACTCTGGATTGACTCAGGGAGTGGGCTAATTGGTTGTTTCATTATGGTGATATTGTTTTGATTTGATGCTATGCTATTGATTTTATGATATGTGTTGACATGATCTGACATGATGGTTGATGATGCAGGCTGATGATAGCTTGTCGATCAGACTCACATATGGAGTAAAGGGGCCACACACGATTTCTAGAGAGATTGAGGGAGAGGGGTGGACAACAGCCCTGCCATAGCCTACTAGCACTCCCGTCGTGGCTCAAACTATAGGTTAACGATTACCTAGTTCAAGAGGATCCATGATGCTGTGAGGGAAAAATGCGACAGTCGCTCACGATGATTCTAAGGGGTGTGCAATAAGGTGGGGGCCTTATTCCTTAGAGCCCTTAGTCTCCCACAAGTTCACCTGGCGGAGTGTTGACTCCAGGGGTTAT
>JZKD02S1825286.1:25671-36672 GCA_000966675.3 Picea glauca | reverse complement strand
CTAGATTTTAGGGAAAACTGCTAATTTTAGATCAAGACTCAACTCCTGGTTCTTGATTTTCTCGATTTATTCTTGATTTTCTTGATTTATTCATGATTTATTCCAACTCCCCCATACAAAAACTCATCTATTATTGGGGAATGTGAACCTCTTCTTTGAGTGAGAGATTTATTCTTTAATTAATGATTTTTGTCGTTACTATTACTAGTAACTACTATTTCGGGTCAGTTAAGTGAGTTGGAACTGCTTCTCTTGTCAGTTAAGTGAGACTAAGTGAGCCTATTCGCATCACTTGACTCTTGTGGACATTAATGAGTGTGTGACATGTATATTTAGTGGTCTAGGTCGAACTATGTGGTCTCCCTTAGCTTATGACACCTATTTTAGCTATTTCTAGTTTTTTTTACTAGAATTTCTATGTTGGAAATTCTATATATTCACCTCCTCTCTTCTTTTTGAGGATGGTTTCTCATGTATATTAATTTTTTATTCATATAATTCTCTGATTTATGGAGAAAAAAATTTCTCTCATCTCTTGAATATCAACAAATTGCATGTGTTCAATTTAACTAGAATTCTAGATCTATTGAGGTTTTTGCAGGAATTCTACATGGTATCAGAGCTAGATTGAATCTAGTGGATTGTACACAGTTTTATTTGCAAGTATAGATCATCAGAAGGCGCAGAAAGAAGAAATGGATCATCTCTCTCAGCCCACAAAACTCATTCTAAATCCTTTCAATTACTTCGAATGGAAGATAGAGATCTGTATGCTCCTCCAAAGCAAAGGGCTTTACTAGGTAACAATGGGAACAGAGAAAGAACCGACTGTTGTAGTGGAGAAGATAAAGTATTTCAATAAATTAGATGAAGCAATTGGGCTGATATGCCTATCAATTTCCAGATATCTCCTCTTTCATGTCAGTAGAGCCACTACTCCCGATGTGGTCTGGACCACAATAGAAGGACTATTCGACAAGCAGGATGCAATGAGAGTGCATCAACTGGAGAATCAACTCATATCCCTAAGTCCAATTCATTTCAGCAACCTGGAAGAATTCTTCACCAAGTTCAAATCCCTCCTTGTTGAACTTAATGCATGTGGAGTCACGAAAGAGGAAGAACAACTCATCCTTTCAATTCTCTCGAAATTAGGCCCTGAATATTCCGTATTTGTGTCATCTTTTCAAGCATCTAAATTGACTCAGGAAAAATGGAAAATGCCTCCATTGAATGATTTCATTTCATCATTGACTCAAGAGAAATATAAGTTAGTCCAAATGGGTTCCATCAATCATTCCAAGAACCAAGCACTTGCAGCTACTAATGCTCCAAAGAGCAGTGGAAAAGACAAGGAAAAAGGAACAGGTAAATTTCCTGAATCGAAGAAGGAGAGATCCGCACAATCTTCAGGTAAATATTTTGAGCCTAAGGGTAAGAAGAAGAAGAAGGAAAGAATTATTTGCATCTACTTTTCCAAATTTTTTCATCCCGAAGAAAATTTCATGAGGAAGACTATCGATGAGATGGCTAAGCAATTACAACAACACAATCTCACGGTGCCCGAAAATGCAAAGAAGAAAGATGATAACAGAACGGGAGGGAGAGCATGAGATGATCATGATTTAATGGCTGTCACATCCACTCCATCATATTGGATCCTTGATTTAGGTGCATTGAACCATATGGCTACATCAAAATATGATGTTTCCTCCATCGAAGAAAGCACCAGATCCCCAATTTACTTGGGAGATGCCACACCCACAAAGGTGTGCGGGGAAGGAATCGTTAATATTGAAGGGGGATTCTTCACAAATGTGATTCATGTTCCCTCTCTGTCCAAAAATATTCTCCTGATATATCATAGCACTCATTCCATCTCTGGAAGGAAGGTAGAGTTCACTCTGGACTCCGCAGTGATTACTGACATTTCCACAAGTTCACAGCTTGCACATGGAATTGCACATCATGGTTCTCCTTTGTATTTCTTCTCCCACTTTGTTCCTAAATCTATTAGCACTATATTTTTGTCACAATCTAATGATCTCAGTAGGTTATGGCATGAAATATTTGGCCATCTAAGCTATAAGTACTTGGATCAACTCAGCAAGCAAAACATGGTAGAAGGATTGCCAGCTATTAAATTCACAAGTGGTGTATGTCAAGGATGCATTCTTGGCAAGTATCTAGAGAAAAGGTTTGACAAAGGGAAGGAACATAGATCTTCTTCACCTCTTGGGATAATTCACAGTGACATCATGGGCCCATTCCTGCAGCCTTCAATGAGTAAGGCTCGATATGTACTCACTTTCATAAATGATTTCTCCCTCTTTACTTGGGTATTTTTTCTGAAATTAAAATCGAAAGTATTTGAATGCCTTATAGAATTTAAAGCACTTGCTGAGAATGATTCTGGGTGTAATATTAATATACTCCATACTTATAATGGGGGGGATTATGTCAACAAATATGTGCAGCAACTTTGTAATTATTCAGGTATACAACTACAACACACAGTGTCATATACACCACAGTAGAATGGTGTTGCGGAGAGGAAAAATTGGTCCTTAAAAGAGATGGCCAATTGCATGCTATAGTCGAAATCATTAGCTCCCAAGCTATGGGATGAAGCTATTAATTGTGTAGCATACATTCAAAACCTATTTCCTTACAAATCACTCAAAGGAACCACTCCTTTTGAATGTTGGACCAGTAAGAAACCGAAAGTGTCTAACTTTCCTATTTTTGGTTCACGAGCATGGGCTCACATTCCAACAGATAAGAGGAAGGATTTGGAGCCTCAAAGTGTTGAATGCATATTTTTTGAATATCCTTAAGGTGTCAAAGGATATAGATTGCTGGACTCTCACACTGAAAAGTTCATTCTAGCTCGAAGTGTGAAGTTTGAAGAAGAATCACTGCATGATTTTTCAGAAGACCCTGTCGAGGAACCGCTTGTTGTCACTGATGAGGAGGAGTCAGAAACTTCTTTGAGCCCTTCAGAGTAGCCATCAGAACATATTTTTGGGTCTGATATAGAGGATTAGGAGCAGTTCATCACTTCTTCAACTCAGTTGCCAACTTGGGCAGAGAAAACCCTCCAAGATGCGAGTGAACTAGTCGGTGATCCTACGGATACAAGAAGAACTAGATCACAGTTTTTTGGGGCTCCTCAAGACTGGGCTGCCACAGCACCTTTGATTCCCATACATTGCTATATTTCACTTGGTTCAGATCCAAATTTGCACTCTGAGGATGCTGGAAACCCACTCTGGGAGGCTGTCATGGATGAAGAGTACTCTGCTCTTATGGACAACAACACATGGGATTTAGTTCCACTTCTGACAGGAAGAAAGCTTGTTCGATGCCGATGGATATATCAAACAAATATTTATGCATATGGTGAGATCAAGTACAAATCTCGACTTGTCGCAAAAGGATACTCAAAGGTACATGGCATAGACTACACAGAGACATTTGCACTTGTTGCAAAAATATTCGACTAGTTTTGGACATTGTCGCTTCTCACAGATGGAAAGTTCATCACATGCATTAAATCCATGAGATGATATGTGATAGAGTCATTTAACTACATTAATACCCCACAAAGCAGCATGTTGCAGAAATCTTCACCAAGTCCTTCACTGAAAAGAAATTTTCAGAACTAAGAGTTATGCTTGGAGTGGTGGAGACAACTTAGTAGGTCACTTTTGGCCACAAAATATTTTTTTTCCTCTTTTGTGGGGGGTGGGGGTGGGTTCCCACGAGGTTTTCCCTCTTTCCTCTTTTCATGAGGAGTTCTTTTATGTAATGAGTACCTAAAATGGTCAAGTTGTCGAGACTCAAATTGTTTTGTCATTACAGTTAGGCTTAAGGGGGGGTGTTGGAGAATAACCCTAACTTACATTAGTTTATACCTATATTAGACCCATAGATATTGGTTAATACATTCATTTACACATTATTTCACCTAATTTGGCCACATAGAGAATAAGGGTGCCTCATCCCTAGATTTTAGTGAAAACTGCTAATTTTAGATCAAGACTCAACCCCCGGTTCTTGATTTTCTTGATTTATTTTTGATATTCTTGATTTTCTTGATTTATTCATGATTTATTCCAACTCCCCCATAAAAAAAATCATATATTATTGGGGAATTCACACCTCCTCTTTGAGTGAGAGATTTATTCCTTAATTAATGATTTTTGCTATTACTATTATTAGTAACTACTATTTCAGGTCAGTTAAGTGAGTTGGAACTGCTTCTCTTGTCAGTTAAGTGAGATTAAGTGAGCCTATGCACATCACTTGACTCTTTTGGAAATTAATGAGTGTGTGACATGTATATTTAGTGGTCTAGGTCGAACTATGTGGTCTCCCTTAGCTTATGACACTTATTTTAGCTATTTCTAGCTTTTTTTGACTAGAATTTCTATGTTGGAAATTATATATATTCACCTCCTCTCTTCCTTTTTAGGATGGTTTCTCATGTATATTCATTTTTTATTAATACAATTCTCTAATTTATGGAGAAAAAACTTTCTCTCATCTCTTGAATATCAGCAAATTCCATGTGTTCAATTTAACTAGAATTCTAGATCTATTGGGATTTCTGCAGGAATTCTACACATGTGCCTTTTATGAATGTTGTGTGTTCATTTATGTTGTATATGTATGTTAAGTTCCATATACATGATATATATAGGTTTACCTATCTGTAATTTCTTTGATTTCAGGCTTGGATTCTTTGTGGTTTCATGCAAGAGTGCATGACAAAGTACTGCGGTCTCTGAAAACCAGTGCAAGAGCGCACTTCTGAATTCTGCAGAATTTCAGACAAAGACGTGTCAGGAGGGAATACTAGCTGAAGTAATTGACTCAAAGTGTAAGCCTCAATGTTTCTCAACACCTTGAAGGAGAAACTATGTAGAGGAGAGCACAGAGGGAAGGAGCCAAATTGTTGAGAATTCTGAAAAGGTTCTGCCAGGAGAGCATTGAGAAAATGCACAGGATGCATTAAGGAGAACTATATTTTGAGTTCAATGAGAAGACAGAATCACTGAGGGTTATGTGGAATCTCTCCCAGGAGGGCATTGAGAAAGTGCATAGAGTGCACAAAAGAACTCTATTCTGAGTTCAGAGGAAGGAGAAGTGTTGAGGAGGAAGACAGTCACAGAGTCGTTAAATACTTTGTTGGTTCAGTAAGGAGTGTTTGAACGGGAGGCTACCAAGAGGGCACCGATCTCCATTTTAAGGATAAGGCAAGGGTTGACTCCCTTAGAGGTTTGAGCAGGAAAATCTCAGGACGGATAACATAGTTGTGTGCAGGGACCCTGCAAGGAGTGCAGAGGTCGAGAAACCTTTTGAGGTTTGAGAGTGAATAAAGCTCAAACTCAGGAGGGAAGAGTTTTCAATAACACAGGTGAGACTAAAGTTCATGGACTCATGGGATAAAGGACAAAGTTTTCATCCTTTGAAGCATTCTAAATATTCCAAGGCTCGAAGAGAGAACGTGCTCAGAAAGGATCAACAATAGTCATTGGATCGGTACTGAGAGGAGAAGATGTGGACTGTTGAATCTACGTCTAGGTAGTAGGAGGAGATCACGCAAGGAGGATAGATATGAACCATCAGATCTAGCACCAATACCCAAAAATCATTGGATCAAGCGAAGGCACATGGGGTTTAATCCCTGGGAAACCGCACATAAGAGTATAATGGATGGTCAGAATTCTCTGTGGAGAACTCGCGAAATCACGAGGACCATAGGATCAAAGGAAGATGCAAGGTGGTTAGAGGTGGATGAACCCATCACCTTAGGATCCAGGATCAACGTGAACCGTTGATCATGTTTTGTGTAAGTTGTTGGGTCATTTCTTGAATTCGGGTATCACGAGCTGGGAGGCAGAGTTCTTTGCACTACAAAACCCTGAATCACGAAATCATGATTCGACCTGAACCATCGATTGAGGAGAAAGGAGAGCCATGACATTTGGCACCTCGCTACATCATGTATCAGTGTNTATATATTCACCTCCTCTCTTCCTTTTTAGGATGGTTTCTCATGTATATTCATTTTTTATTAATACAATTCTCTAATTTATGGAGAAAAAACTTTCTCTCATCTCTTGAATATCAACAAATTCCATGTGTTCAATTTAACTAGAATTCTAGATCTATTGGGATTTCTGCAGGAATTCTACACATGTGCCTTTTATGAATGTTGTGTGTTCATTTATGTTGTAGATGTATGTTAAGTTCCATATACATGAGATATATAGGTTTACCTATCTGTAATTTCTTTGATTTCAGGCTTGGATTCTTTGTGGTTTCATGCAAGAGTGCATGACAAAGTACTGCGGTCTCTGAAAACCAGTGCAAGAGCGCACTTCTGAATTCTGCAGAATTTCAGACAAAGACATGTCAGGAGGGAATACTAGCTGAAGTAATTGAATCAAAGAGGAAGCCTCAATGTTTCTCAACACCTTGAAGGAGAAACTATGTAGAGGAGAGCACAGAGGGGAGGAGCCGAATTGTTGAGAATTCTGAAAAGGTTCTGCCAGGAGAGCATTGAGAAAATGCACAGGATGCATTAAGGAGAACTATATTTTGAGTTCAATGAGAAGACAGAATCACTGAGGGTTATTTGGAAGCTCTCCCAGGAGGGCATTGAGAAAGTGCATAGAGTGCACAAAAGAACTCTATTCTGAGTTCAGAGGAAGGAGAAGTGTTGAAGAGGAAGACAGTCACAGAGTCGTTAAATACTTTGTTGGTTCAGTAATGAGTGTTTGAACAGGAGGCTACCAAGAGGGCACCGATCTCCATTTTAAGGAGAATGCAAGGGTTGAATCCCTTAGAGGTTTGAGCAGGAAAATCTCAGGATGGATAACATAGTTGTGTGCAGGGACCCTGCAAGGAGTGCAGAGGTCGAGAAACCTTTTGAGGTTTGAGAGTGAATAAAGCTCAAACTTAGGAGGGAAGAGTTTTCAATAACACAGGTGAGACTAAATTTCATGGACTCATGGGATAAAGGACAAAGTTTTCATCCTTTGAAGCATTCTAAATATTCCAAGGCTCAAAGAGAGCACGTGCTCAGAAAGGAGCAACAATAGTCATTGGATCGGTACTGAGAGGAGAAGATGTGGACTGTTGAATCTACGTCTAGGTAGTAGGAGGAGATCACGCAAGGAGGATAGATATGAACCGTCAGATCTAGCACCAATACCCAAAAATCATTGGATCAAGCGAAGGCACATGGGGTTTAATCCTTGGGAAACCGCACATAAGAGTATAATGGACGGTCAGAATTCTCTATGGAGAACTCGCGAAATCACGAGGACCATAGGATCAAAGGAAGATGCAAGGTGGTTAGAGGTGGATGAACCCATCACCTTAGGATCCAAGATCAATGTGAACCGTTGATCGTGTTTTGTGTAAGTTGTTGGGTCATTTCCTGAATTCGGGTATCACGAGCTGGGAGGCGGAGTTCTTTGCACTACAAAACCCTGAATCACGAAATCATGATTCGACCTGAACCATCGATTGAGGAGAAAGGAGAGCCATGACATTTGGCACCTCGCTACATCATGTATCAGTGTTTCAGAGGGTTAAGGAGTCTTACCTTGATCGATAAAGTCACGAAGTGTCGAGCACCGAGGGATCGAGAGAACACGTGCCACATCCGTTAGGTGGGGACCGCGTGGTTGACAGGTGACACAAACATAGAGCGCACAAAAAATACAGAAGTAGGAAATAGGTGGCATACACACGTCGCCTTGGAAGGGTTCAGCCCATCGTTGACTTATCATGCATCAGGGTTTCTCAAAGGAGGAGCATGAGGGCTCAACACTCCAACTCATGAAGTTGTGATTTGCGAGGGGTGTTAGAGTTAGGCCCTAGCCGATGGTCATGTGAAGAATGCGCTAACAAGGAGGAGCCATACCCGTATCGCATCTTGGGTATCGATGTTTGGAGAAAGAGGAGTCAAGGGTCTTCGACCCATGAACTCAAGAGTTGTGAAAGGTGGTTGCGCTAAGGCCCGGTTGTGGTCATATGGAAATGTAAGGCTTGTGCCTAGTGTTAAGTTTCATAGGGAGGGTTTACATGAAGGACCTGTGGATCAGATTCGTGAGGTTCCAATAGGGATCTGAGGGAGCCACTTCGGCTTGAGGATAGTTTAGAATGATCCTATGTGGATCTTGGCCCGAGGGTCAGGGGTCTATGTTAGATCTCCTTCACAACCTGGGAAAAATAGATAATGGAGTGAAATCACAACCTAGGTTCTTCATCCCAATCCCGATGTGGTACAAATATAGCCATGTGAGTAGATGATTTTATGTCTAACATGGTAGAAACCACTTGATTACTGATCATTGAGGTAAAATGTTAAGAAGTGCGAGGGAAATCACCAATGATGTCAATGACTCCCAAGGTACCCTAGTACATTCCAACGAATGTGAATAAATGAGTTGAGGTCAAACATTCTTGAAATCATCTAATCATAGGTCAATGATGTAAACCTACTATCAGAAGTGAGGAGGCTCACGATTGAGGCATGCAGGTCCCAAGGTACTAACTGGTTTCTAATTTTAATTCCCAGATGATGTGTTGAAGTCGACAGTAAATGACTCATCGAAGGAGGTGACACAGGAAATTCATGTAATATGGTGAATCGAATGAGTATGGCCTAACATAGGAAATGGAAACTAGAAATACTGCAAATGGATGGTTTTGAAGTGAAACTTCCCTTGAACATGATGAAGCAAGAAAATGACTTGGAAGAATTGAATCGATGATTACGAAGAATGTAATGTGATGAAAATAAGAGTACTCTTTCACTAGATGAAAAAGTATGGCAACACATGGAATTGGTATGACCTAAAGACAAGTGGATTACCCATCTGTAAGGAGAGACACAAATAGGTTCCATGTTCAAGGGGGAGAATTGTTTCCATAAAGGATTCCCAAAAACTTGACCCACTTCCTTCAATTTCCCCCCCACCCAGATAGATGAGTACCTCTTTTTCATTTAACAAGCTCAAGGAGGGTAACACATGCTCGATATAAATCACCTTCAATAAGTTCCTCTTCCTTTATTTAACAAACTGGAAGAAGTAAGGGTTCATTCCCATATGGTTCCTTCGATGTGTAGTTTAGCAAGTCTAGAGAAGGAAAACAAGATGGTTTTTCAGGTTTATAGAGTCTAAAAAGAACTTAAAGGAGACTCCATGGATGACGTTTTCATAAATTTAGTCTCCCAAGCCCGAAAAAATATAAAACAATACAATGAAGAACTATTCTAATCATGCTTGATTAGAGTGTTCCTTTTTCATAATTAGTCTCACGAGGCCAAAAAAGAGATAAACTATCACTCGAAAGATGCCCTTTCAAACCTTTTAATCAGTGTTAAAGGAAGCAAGATCACTTGACATTATTTTCAAGTTTAGAGAGTCTGAAAAGATCTTAAAGGAGAGTCCAAAGAGTTCATTTTTTGTATAGATTTTATGATTCTGAAAAAGAGATAAAAGTGTACTCGGTAACCTATTCTCACATATTTATGAGCACGAGAAATAAAAAAGACTAAGATCGGTAACTTGTTCTCATATATTTACGAGAACAAAAAAGAACAAAGAATAAGCTCATTATAGAAAAATAATAGTACGTTACGATGGGAATGACCTTCAAACGAGTATCACTCCTAGTAGTGTGTCTCTCTAGAGGTAGCTTTCCCCCAGCTTATTTGGAAGAAGTTAATGGTTTTTCTCCAACATTATGTCCAAAGGTTGGATACCTTCCCCCCAAGCATCATTTCCTCTGGTGACTCTTCTTCTTTCCTCATTTAGGTTTCTGGTTACTAATGGAAACATTTTCACTAGGCGGAGGAAAATAAGGTTCAAGTACTCGATCCAGAGTGAGAATTGATTGAAATGAAGGTAGGTTTGTTTCATTTTTTAATGAGGTTGACATAGACAATGAACTATGCTCTTTGATACTAGGTACTACCAAAGGATGATATGAATTGAAGTATTGTCGTAACTAAGTCGAAATCATGTTTGAGGTGGCAACCTATGCGGTGGGAGGAGCACACAAAGGAAAAAACCCCATGAGTGAGGAATACTTGAGAATACCTACACCTACACTCTCAAAATTATTTTGTCCTAGAAAAAGGACATTATTTGTTGTGACATTGTTGAGATCTAGAGTTGTATACTCAAGTAGGCCATTAGTGATGATATTTTCTTGATGGGGAAAGTGTAATATATGAAACATCAAATATGTTATGATATTCATCGCATAAAACCAAATATGACCAAGTAACAAATTATAGTACAAGGGTGCGTCGACTACTTTGATATAGACCGACATAATCTTACCGTGCAAAGTCACAAAAAAATATTGCAAGAGTCTCTGAGGCTGGAAATCATTTCCATCAAACACTTTCAAAGTGGTAGGGGACATGGTAAGTGTAGGATAACCAAGGTCTCTCCAACAAGGAAAATACATGACGCAAGTGGAGGATCGCTCATCCAAAGCAATATAATGGATGTTACTTCTGTTGGAAATATTGAGAGGAAGGTGAATCAGTATTTAGAGAAATTAGCAATTTTGAACTTGTACTTCAATCAGATCATGTATTAAATTTATATCCAATAAGCAATGAATACTATCCAATGAACAATGAAGAATAGTATAAGTGATACACTAATACACCATGCACAATATATAAGAAGAAATCATGTATTATTGTTCAAACAAAGTAATGACTTCCAAAGGTAGCTACAACTTCCAAATATAAAGGGAGGGATAAACCTACAAAAAGATGATACACTCCTCTAATATCAAGAGAAGGTTGACCTCTCAATCCTTTACCCTTCCTTCCACCCAAGAATATATGAGAGATAATAAAAATTTACATTAAATTATCACCATAAGCCAACCATCACATATAACCTGATTGTTAAGAACCAAATATCAATATAGCATAGAAAAACCTCAGAAAAA
>JZKD02S1825286.1:0-12302 GCA_000966675.3 Picea glauca | reverse complement strand
ATGTCCTTAACTCTAAGATGACTTCACAGAGAGTGGAACTTATGCTCAGTGAAGGTCTTGGTAAAGATGTTTGTCGTTTGTTCTACTAAAGGAAAAAATTATAGGTCAATGGTCCCCTCATGTACTAGCTCCCACATGTAGTGCATGTGGATCTCGATGTGCTTCATCTGCTTCCTCTGAACTGGATCTCTATAGAACTTCAGAGTGCTCTGTTTGTCACACCAGATGAGGATCTTACGATGAAACTAAATGCCCAACTCAGTGATAAAATTTTGTAGCCACATAGTCTAAATGGTTATGTTGACTACCCATCTATACTCCACCTCGGATGAAGAAAGAGAAATAGCAGGCTACTTCTTGCTCGATTGAAAGATAGGCCCAAAACCAAGACTGAGTGAGTAACCATATGTGGACTTGCGATCAATGCTATCACCATCCCTGTCAGAATCAGTAAACTTGATGAGATATAATATAAAGTTTGTTGCATAATGAATCCAAAAGGTTATGGTGCCTTGTACGTAATGAAGGATATTCTTTGCATCCTTCCGATGTAGCTCATGTGGCTCCTACATGAACCTGGAAACTATGCCAACTGCATAGGATAGGTTTTCTCTGGAGTGTGTGAGATACAACAAGATCCCCACTAGTTGTCTATACAGTGTCTAGTCAACAAATGGAGTGTCCCTTCCATCCTCAAGTTTGACTCTTGATAGGAAAGGAGCTGGAGCAGACTTGTAGTTTTCCATGTGAAATCTCTCAAGGAGATCTTGTGCATATTTCATATGATATAGTTTGATGGTTGATGCATCCTAACTCATATCGAGTCCAAGGAATAAGTGTAGTGGACCCATTTCGGTCATCAAAAACCTATCATGTATAATCCTCTTGACTGCAACAATCATTGAAGTCAAGCAACCAGTGATAAACAAATCATCAACATACAGAATTAAGAGTAGAAGTGAATCAACTATCTTGAGCATGTAGACATTCGGGTCTGATTTACAATGTACAATGTTCTATGACATCAGGTAAGATTTTGTCTTGTCATACCATGCCCTCAGAGCTTTCTTCGAGCCATGAAGAGATTTCTTCAATCGACAGACCAAAGATGAATCCTTCATACATCCATGGGGATTCTCCATATAGATATTCTAAGAGAGATCATCTTGAAAAAATGCATTATTCACGTCCATCTGATGGAATTCCCATCCCTTGGTCATTGCAATGGAAAGTTCCAAATGCATGGAATCCATCTTCACTACTAGAGAGAAGGTCTCATCATAGTCAATGCCATGCACCTGTTGAAAGACTTTGGAAATAATAATGACTTTGTATCTTCTAATCTGTCCATCCCCTTCACTCTTGGTCCTTTAGAACCATCTGCATCTGACAAGTTTCTTTCTATAAGGAAGGGGAACCAGATCCCAATTCGGGTTCTCGAGGAGGAATTTGCACTCCTGCTGCATGGCGGATTCCAAAAAGGGATTTTCGGTAGCCTCACCATAAGACTATGGATATGAATATTGAACCAATAAAATATGCCTGGAGGGAAATGGTTTAGTGGTAGTGATTCCAATAAGAGGCTCCTCAAAATTACCTTGATTCCTCCTAGTATCTGTTCGATCACCAACAAGATCCCCTGCATCCTGAAGAATAGTTTGTGCCCACTTGGGCCTCTGCTCTGGTTCTATATCTGCATCTAAATGTTATGACTTTGCATCTGACTATACTGACTCTATATCTAGATCATTTGATTCCTTTGAATCATAACTCTCATCCAAAGAAGATTCGACATGTGCATGCTCATAGTCTCATACAGGTGGAAGAATGAAGGTGTCTACATGTGGTTGTTGAGGTACATCCGAGACACTTTCCTAGAATTGGAAACTTTGGTCAATGATGAGCCAGTCCGAGGAAATATCAATAAGTTTGTATCCCTTCACACCATCGAGTATCCAACAAAAATACACTCATTTCTCTATGGAACAAGTGCCTTCCTCTTTTCAGAGGGAATCTGGGCCGATGTACATAAACCAGAAATATGAAAGTGGGTCACTTCCGGTTTGAGGCTGCTCCAAGCCTCGTAGGGCATCTTATCCTTGATAGATATATGGGCTGATATATTTTTTGATGTAGGTTTCATAATTAAGTGCTTCATCCCATAGTCTCTATGGTAGTGAATTTGCATGCAGCATGCAAGATGCCATCTCTTTTAGAGATTTGTTTTTCCGCTCAACAAATCCATTTCACTGCGGAGTATAGGGAACTGTGTGCTCCAATTGAATCCCTAGCTCATGAAAAATACTATGGATCTCATGATTGATATAATCTTCCCTGTTATCAGTTCATAGGACTTTGAGTTTCTTTCCATATTGTGTCTCAATAAGGGCTTTGAAATATTTGAGGTTTTGAAAGACCTTGTGTTTTTGCATGAGAAATTAAATCCATGTAAAATATGAGAAATCATCAAAAAAAATGAGAAAAAACCTCACTTTTCTGATTGATGGATGTGGAAAGGGACCCATGAGGTCACTATGGATCATATCTAAAGGAGAGGAATCTCTCTAAGTCTTTCCTTTGTTGAATTTCTCTTGAGGGTGTTTTCCAAGAACACATGCCTCACAAATTCCTTTGGCAAAATGGATGTATCATATACTATCAACCAATATTTTCTTTATAATCTATTTCATATACCTGAAATTGTAATTCCCGAACCTTTTGTGCCATATCATACTACTTTCATCAGCATTGGTAAGAAGTAAAGCAGAATCTGGTTCAATAAATTCAGAAAATGTATACAATCTAGATTGATGATTTACCTCACCGGTAGAAATCCTTGAATTGTTTTGCATGTCATAAATGTACACTACATTTGGTGTGAATATTGATTTATTTCCACTATCATAATTCATCATCTAATACACAGAGAGAATATTGATGGAAAGTTTGGGAACATCCAACACATTCTCGAAGATTTTGTTCATGAGTTCAATCCTTCCTTCGTCAGTGACCTCGACTGGAGAGTTGTCCCCCATCAGAATAGTAGGACATTTGCATGAATCCAATGAAGAATAGACTACTTTTGTGGCATCCATGTGATGTGATTCTCTTGAATCTACAATCCAAGCATCAGGAGAGGAGTTGATGGAAATCAAGGCATGGATAGAATTTCCTTTCTTGGGATTCTGATCTTCTGGCTTCTTATTCTTGGAACCCTTGAGGATGCTATCTCTAAGGTCTTTTTGTTGTATTATTTGAGTCATTAGATGTATTTTTCCTGCATGCATGCAGATTCTGGATAGAATCCTTTATGGAAGTACATGAATTTATCCCCTTTTCTTCCCTTTCCACCTTTGGATCCGAAGGCATCGATGAAGGGTTGTGAGTACCCTTCCTTTTTTGGATGTGCATGAGATTTCCATTTGTCTTTATATTTATATTTATGATATTAATGGCCTCCATATTGCATATTAACTTCATGAACCTTTGGGCCTTTGATTTTTCCCATGTTGATGAGCTTGGTTTGATCTTGTGTCAAGGATTCAATAAATCCCTCAAGAGAAGGCATCTTCTAGGTGGCTCTAGAGGTGAATTTGACTGAATGGAGTGTTGATACAAACATGGAGAATTCAGGACCAAGTTTGGATAAAATGGTGAGAACCATTTCTTTTTCCTCCTTAGATTTATCAACCCCACAAGCTTTGAGTTGCGACAGTAAATCCTTTAATTTTGTAAAGAAATCTTGGGAATTGTTGAAGATTTTTGGATCCAATGTGAGAAATTACACCTCTAGCACATGTCCCCTCATCTAATCCTGTTTTCCAAAGATCCCTTCCAAGGTGGTCTAGGATTCATTGGGAATTTTATAGGAAGATATGTGAAAAAGGAGATCGAGAGAAATAAGATTGCAAATCATTCTTAATGCTTCATCCATTCGATTTAGATACTTGGATTTTTCTATGGATGATGTTCATTTTATGTCTGTATTCAAGTTTAACCTGTACACTCCTATGTTTCAGATATGTATGACTATTTTCTCCTTCCATGCAAATTAATTGTAAGGTGCTAGAATGAATTCTTTTGGGAAATCCTTCTTTCCACTGTCTTCCATCTTTTGTACCTACAAAAACAAGTGTGTCGCTTTTTCTTAACAGTCCATCGGCTCTGATACCATGTAAAATTTTGAACCTACATAGAATATATCTATCTTGAAAATACCACACACATTTTCAAAGAGAAATTGAGAAAGAAGAAGCAAGAGAGAAATAACCGAAGATTTTTCATTAACCGTTATGAATAATGAATAATTTACACATGATATACTTTGTATAACTCAATCAATGAGAAATGGAGGAGAACCAATGCACGATAGTGGTGGTATAGGGTGATCTCGACACACACCATTAGTTACAAGAGTGAACTTCCACCTAGTCTAGTCTATCAGGAAGTTACAGGAGTGAGCTACCACCTAGCTGAGTTAACTAGTCAACCAATCTTCAGTTAACTGACTGAAACATAGTGTAGTGAGGAGTATATCAAGGAATCAAGGGTAATTCACCATTTTGGTGATGAAACCAAGGCTAATGTACATTATCATGGTGATTATCCCAATGTTTCACGGTGGAAAAACAAATGAAACATCTAGACTCAACTCAACTAGTCAAACTGAAGTGTCAATTGAAGAGAATATTCTCCCCTAAAATTTAGGAGACTAAATAATGACTAATAAACATAGGAAAAACCTTAGTACCTTAGGAAAAATAAATCCTAGGTGTGTGTGAAGTAACTCCAACACCTTCTCTTAGTTTTCTATCACTAGTGATCATTTGGTGACCTTCCACTCCTTATCTGTAAATATAGATATACAACCTTCACTTGCCAACTTCCCTATTAAAATTATAATTTTCCTTATATATAGTACATGTATTACCTCTTTAAATAACCATTGGTTTCCATTATTTTGGTTTATTTGTACCTTAACCATTCCAACAATTTTGCATGGTGCATCATCACCCAAATGAACCTGTCCAAAATCACCTTGAACATAATCTGTAAAATGTTTCCTATCGGGTGTGGAATGAAATGAAGCCACTGGATCTAATACCTAAGACTAAAAAATATTATCTGGATAAAGAATCAAAGAATCTTGTAACACATCACCTGTTACAGTTTCTTCTTGATTTTTCTCTTGTTGTACATCTCTTTGTTTCTTTGGATATCTACATTATTTCTTCAGATGTCCTTTCTTACCACAATTCCAACACTCTATCTTTCACGGTCTAGATTTGGATCTTCCCTTATTATAATTCTCATGTTTCCCTGAACCATTTCCTCTATCCTTTTGTCTTCTCCTGTTCTCCAGTCAACGCATTACTTGATGTCTCACATGTTCCTTTCCATCACATTTCCTCTCTAAGGATAAAACCAACAACATCATCAAATTTTAGAGTGTTTGAGCCATAAACAGAGTTAATTACATCCATGACCAAGCCATTCCATCTTCCTAGCAATGAGCACAAAATTAGAAGAGCCCTGACCTCATCATAAAATTCCATCTTTACATAACTTAGTGTTATATAATAATTCCCCTGTGGATAGGAGAATTATCCCTTGGATTCTAGACCCCTAATACCAAGAAAAAAAGATAAAAATGGACACTAACGTCCCTTTGAGACAAGAAAAATTTGATCAGAAACCCTAGAGCTCTGCAACGCCATAGACATGATTGTTGTACACACTGACACCATCATTCTAGGACAACGAACTAACCTTTGTGGGTGAAGGACTCACGAGACAACTGAGCATCCAGGATGAGTCCAGAAGAGAGGGGGAAACCTCCCTCATACAACGATGTCACTGCCAATGACAAGAATGGAACCTGTGCCAAAAGACCTGCATTTGAGCCGTCGTTGCACCTGCGAGATCAACTTTTCACCCAGGAACAGGGGCTCAGGAAAGAAATGGATGTAGAACCCAGTACGTCTCGTCCAAAAGTTTCTCGAGGATGGGAACTAGGCAAGTGCATACCACAAATGGAAAAACCCCCTAATTATCACATCAAATCAACACGAGTAGGGGAGAACACTCAGTTTATGATGGATCATGCTCTAATCAACAATTTTTTAGGCATATGGCCAACTGAGAACGACCTCACATGCTGGATAAAGGACCGGTGGAACCCCAAAGGAGACTATGAAGTTCATCTCAGCTCCAAGGGTTTCTTCACAATAATCCTATACAACCTCGAAGATAAGGACAAAATATTTGATAATGGACCGTATTTCTATAACTCGGCGGGATTGCTTTTGCAATTTTGGACAAACATATTTAGCCCATAGAAGGAGGAATTTACAAGAGCGTCATTATGGATACGTCTGTACTCACTGCCCCAGGCATTATGGATGGCAGAAATACTCATGGGTATCGGGAACACAATGGGGAACTACGTAAAGGCATCGCTACAAATATGAGAAAGTACCTCATATGCTTGCATCTGTATCTATATGGACATCTCAAAGGCTCTACCAGGATCAATTACTCTAGAATATCAAGACGACGAATGGATCCAAACAATCGATTACGAAAACATCCCTTTTCGTTGCAAGAAGTGCCACAAGCACGACCACATCTTCAAAGACTTCCCTCTGAACGCTCCAAGCACCAAGGCTAGTGATAGTAAGAAAAAGGATGACTTCACCAATGTTACAGGTAGGCGGAAAAATCCACCAAGAAAATAGAACCAGAGCACAACCCCAAAGGTTCCAACCAAAAATTCCTATGACGTTCTGAATCAGTTGCCAGAAGAGGAGGAAATACAAAACCCTCATCAAGAAAAAATCCAGGCAAAGGGTAAAATCCCAGAGGAAACCAACCCGACTCAAGCCAAAGAAACAACCCAAGCAACTCAAACAGGTACAGACAGAGACACCACCATGCAGATGGATGAAACAGATCTGGTGGACATAGATCTAGAAACGTTGGAGGAAGCTCTTAACCAAAAAGATCTGCAACACATCTCTATGGACCAACTTCGTAAAGTCCATAAAGTTTTCAAAAACTCCACAACAGGATCTACGACAAGACTGGGCATAACTGTAGACTCGGGAACAAAATCTACGAGGGAAACTAAGGAAAACAAAAAAAGGGGACACAAAACAACCCACCAGCTAATCAAAGAAGTAGGAAACATGTTGATAAACTCAGGACAGATACATAGGTTATCGGAGGGATACCTCCACCCCCCCCACCTTCCTCATGATGAAGACAATCAATTGGAATATCAAAGGGCTTAATGGTAGATCCAAGCAAAGGATCCTCCGAAATTGTATCAAAGCTGAAAACCCAGATGTCCTACTCCTACAAGAAACTAAATGTGAAAGACATGAAGCTGAAAATATCTTTCGACGAAGCTAGAGGGGCTACAAATTCTTCCATCAAGACTCCATGGGAGATTCTAGAGGATTAGCCATTCTTTGGAACCCACATACTGTCACTNCCCCTCATCTAATCCTGTTTTCCAAATATCACTTCCAAGGTGGTCTAGGATTCATTGGGGGTTTTATAGGAAGATATGTGAAAAAGGAGATCGAGAGAAATAAGACTGCAAATCATTCTTAATGCTTCATCCATTCGATTTAGATACTTGGATTTTTCTATGGCTGATGTTCATTTTATGTTTGTATTCAAGTTTAACCTGTACAATCCTATGTTTCAGATATGTATGACTATTTTCTCCTTCCATGCAAATTAATTGTAAGGTTCTAGAATGAATTCTTTTGGGAAATCCTTCTTTCCACTGTCTTCAATCTTTTGTACCTACAAAAACAAGTGTGTCGCTTTTTCTTAACAGTCCATCGGCTCTGATACCATGTAAATTTTTGAACCTACATAGAATATATCTATCTTGAAAATACCACACACATTTTCAAAGAGAAATTGAGAAAGAAGAAGCAAGAGAGAAATAACCAAAGATTTCTCATTAACCGTTATGAATAATGAATAATTTACACATAATATACTTTGTATAACTCAATCAATGAGCACTGGAGGAGAACCAATGCACCATAGTAGTGGTATAGGGTGATCTAGACACACACCATTAGTTACAAGAGTGAACTTCCACCTAGTCTAGTCTATCAGGAAGTTACAGGAGTGAGCTACCACCTAGCTGAGTTAACTAGTCAACCAATCTTCTGTTAACTGACTGAAACATAGTGTAGTGAGGAGTATATCAAGGAATCAAGGGTAATTCACAATTTTGGTGATGAAACCAAGGCTAATGTACATTATCATGGTGATTATCCCAATGTTTCAGGGTGGAAAAACCAATGAAACATCTAGACTCAACTCAACTAGTCAAACTGAAGTGTCAATTGAAGAGAATATTCTCCCCTAAAATTTAGGAGACTGAATAATGACTAATAAACATAGGAAAAACCTTAGGACCTTAGGAAAAATAAATCCTAGGTGTGTGTGAAGTAACTCCAACACCTTCTCTCAGTTTTCTATCACTAGTGATCATTTGGTGACCTTCCACTCCTTATCTGTAAATATAGATATACAACCTTCACTTGCCAACTTCCCTATTACAATTATAATTTTCCTTATATATAGTACATGTATTACCTCTTTCAATAACCATTGGTTTCCATTATTTTGGTTTATTTGTGCCTTAACCATTCCAACAATTTTGCATGGTGCATCATCACCCAAATGAACCTGTCCAAAATCACCTTGAACATAATTTGTAAAATGTTTCCTATCGGGTGTGGAATGAAATGAAGCCACTGGATCTAATACCTAAGACTAAAAAATATTATCTGGATAAAGAATCAAAGAATCTTGTAACACATCACTTGTTACAGTTGCTTCTTGATTTTTCTCTTGTTGTACATCTCTTTGTTTCTTTGGATATCTACATTATTTCTTCAGATGTCCTTTCTTCCCACAATTCCAACACTCTATCTTTCACAGTCTAGATTTGGATCTTCCCTTATTATAATTCTCATGTTTCCCTGAACCATTTCCTCTATCCTTTTGTCTTCCCCTGTTCTCCAGTCAATGCATTACTTGATGTCTCACCTGTTCCTTTCCATCACATTTCCTCTCTAAGGATAAAACCAACAACATCATCAAATTTTAGAGTGTTTGAGCCATAGACAGAGTTAATTACATCCATGACCAAGCCATTCCATCTTCCTAGCAATGAGCACAAAATTAGAAGAGCCCTGACCTCATCATAAAATTCCATCTTTACATAACTTAGTGTTATATAATAATTCCCCTGTGGATAGGAGAATTATCCCTTGGATTCTAGACCCCTAATACCAAGAAAAAAAGATAAAAATGGACACTAACGTCCCTTTGAGACAAGAAAAATTTGATCAGAAACCCTAGAGCTCTGCAACGCCATAGACATGATTGTTGTACACACTGACACCATCATTCTAGGACAACGAACTAACCTTTGTGGGTGAAGGACTCACGAGACAACTGAGCATCCAGGATGAGTCCAGAAGAGAGGGGGAAACCTCCCTCATACAACGATGTCACTGCCAATGACAAGAATGGAACCTGTGCCAAAAGACCTGCATTTGAGCCGTCGTTGCACCTGCGAGATCAACTTTTCACCCAGGAACAGGGGCTCAGGAAAGAAATGGATGTAGAACCCAGTACGTCTCGTCCAAAAGTTTCTCGAGGATGGGAACTAGGCAAGTGCATACCACAAATGGAAAAACCCCCTAATTATCACATCAAATCAACACGAGTAGGGGAGAACACTCAGTTTATGATGGATCATGCTCTAATCAACAATTTTTTAGGCATATGGCCAACTGAGAACGACCTCACATGCTGGATAAAGGACCGGTGGAACCCCAAAGGAGACTATGAAGTTCATCTCAGCTCCAAGGGTTTCTTCACAATAATCCTATACAACCTCGAAGATAAGGACAAAATATTTGATAATGGACCGTATTTCTATAACTCGGCGGGATTGCTTTTGCAATTTTGGACAAACATATTTAGCCCATAGAAGGAGGAATTTACAAGAGCGTCATTATGGATACGTCTGTACTCACTGCCCCAGGCATTATGGATGGCAGAAATACTCATGGGTATCGGGAACACAATGGGGAACTACGTAAAGGCATCGCTACAAATATGAGAAAGTACCTCATATGCTTGCATCTGTATCTATATGGACATCTCAAAGGCTCTACCAGGATCAATTACTCTAGAATATCAAGACGACGAATGGATCCAAACAATCGATTACGAAAACATCCCTTTTCGTTGCAAGAAGTGCCACAAGCACGACCACATCTTCAAAGACTTCCCTCTGAACGCTCCAAGCACCAAGGCTAGTGATAGTAAGAAAAAGGATGACTTCACCAATGTTACAGGTAGGCGGAAAAATCCACCAAGAAAATAGAACCAGAGCACAACCCCAAAGGTTCCAACCAAAAATTCCTATGACGTTCTGAATCAGTTGCCAGAAGAGGAGGAAATACAAAACCCTCATCAAGAAAAAATCCAGGCAAAGGGTAAAATCCCAGAGGAAACCAACCCGACTCAAGCCAAAGAAACAACCCAAGCAACTCAAACAGGTACAGACAGAGACACCACCATGCAGATGGATGAAACAGATCTGGTGGACATAGATCTAGAAACGTTGGAGGAAGCTCTTAACCAAAAAGATCTGCAACACATCTCTATGGACCAACTTCGTAAAGTCCATAAAGTTTTCAAAAACTCCACAACAGGATCTACGACAAGACTGGGCATAACTGTAGACTCGGGAACAAAATCTACGAGGGAAACTAAGGAAAACAAAAAAAGGGGACACAAAACAACCCACCAGCTAATCAAAGAAGTAGGAAACATGTTGATAAACTCAGGACAGATACATAGGTTATCGGAGGGATACCTCCACCCCCCCCACCTTCCTCATGATGAAGACAATCAATTGGAATATCAAAGGGCTTAATGGTAGATCCAAGCAAAGGATCCTCCGAAATTGTATCAAAGCTGAAAACCCAGATGTCCTACTCCTACAAGAAACTAAATGTGAAAGACATGAAGCTGAAAATATCTTTCGACGAAGCTAGAGGGGCTACAAATTCTTCCATCAAGACTCCATGGGAGATTCTAGAGGATTAGCCATTCTTTGGAACCCACATACTGTCACTCTGCAACAACCCTTCTCCACGACTGGTACTCTCACGTCTTATTTCACAGTAACAGGATCTACCAAGGAAGGACCCATCACAAACGTCTACGGACCGTAGACCACACAAGAAAAGGAAAGCTTCATACAGAAACTACAGCATGTCAAAACCCTACTGAATACGCCAAACTGGATCATGTGTGGTGACTTCAACATGATCCTAACATTGGAAGAGAAAATTGGAGGAACCAATGTTAATGTTTATGCCATTATTATAGTTCTTTTCATTTCAGAAGATAAGAGCATAATAAGAACAAGATCATTGAGAAATACACATCCACAAGAGACACAACATTTATCCTGGGAAACCCTCTAGGGGAAGAAAACCCAACAAAAAATTCCTTATCATAAATAGCCTATACAATGTTCAAGAGATAACTCAACCAATATAGAAAATCCTCCTCCAAGAGATGCGCCACCCTTGTTCTCCTCTCTCCAACTTGAAAATGCAACTTGCCTCATAAGAGAATGAGAAAGTGAAGTGTGTGTTAGAAGTGAGGTGCTAGCCTCTTATTTATATCAATCTGGCATGTGTGAAGAGTCACCATCTGGCAGGGCCGACCTCTCACACTGAGTGGGTAAATCCACCAATAATTAAATCTGTCCCTTTCATTATAACTGCTGGGGCCGATTTCTTATTCTGCACATTATAATTGTCTGATGACCAATCCGCAAAAGGAGATTTGGTCCTTATACAATTACCGACTTGATTAATCCTCAATGGGGATTAATCTAATAATAATGACATGATTAATCCACAATGCATATTTAATCCAATAACAAAATAATAAGAATGCTCTTTGTAGTTACATTATTTCAACACCCCCCCTTAACAAGAAGGGTATTCTTCATCAGTCTTCATCAGCATCAGGCGAGAGAGGTCTGCATCATCAGTGGCATCTCGAGGAAAGTATCGTCAATATCATCTTGAACAATTTTCTAGCACATTTATGAGTCATTGAAAGTTTTCTTCATCAGCAACATCATCATTCTCAAAAGAATGCTATCATCATCTGCATCAAATATGTATCAGTAAAAATGATACCTCATCACAGCACAAGGTTGTCACATCATA
>JZKD02S1825275.1:56908-69216 GCA_000966675.3 Picea glauca | reverse complement strand
CAATGCATAGGAACCCCTACAGGTGAAGTGAAGAGGTCTCTATACTCCTCTATGAGCTTGTCCACTTGGCGCCCATATATCATAGGTACGCGTTTTCAGATCAAGAATAACCATCATAATATGAATTACTTTATTGAACAACAATTTTCTTCACCAGAGAAACATAAATGGGTCACCAAGATGTTGGGGTATGATTATGATATCATATATAAGAAGGGTAAAGAGAATGTTTTGGCTGATTCTTTATCCAGACAATTCGAGGAGTATGGGTCACCCTTTGCCTTATAATTACCAAGTCTAATATGGCTTGAGGAGGCTTGCAATGAATGTCTATAAAACAATCCTTTAAGGCAACCCATCCAACAACTTCAGCTAGATCCCAACTCACCTAAAAGTTATACATGGAAATAAGATACATTGCAGTATAAATGGTGCATTGTTTTGGCAAACAATTCAACCAAACAACAATTCTTAAAGGAGCTATATTCATCACCAACAGCTGGTCAATATGACTTTCATAAAACTTATGAAAGAACTAAGATTTGATTCTTCTGGGATGGCATGAAATCATGTATCCAAGAATTTGTAGCATCATGTGATGCTTTCCAAAGAAACAAGGGAGAGACAATGAATGTACCAAGGGCATTGCAACCATTACCAATCCCAACATAGATTTGGACAGACATTTCAATGGATTTTATTGTAGGACTTCCCAATGAAGGAAACAAATCAGTCATCATGGTGGTTAATAACCGTATTTAAAAAGATGCTCATTTTTGTTCCCTAGCTCATCCTTTCACTCTTTTCTTAGTTCCACAGGCCTTCATGGATCAAATATTGAAGCTACATGGTATTCCCATTTCCATTGTCTTGGATCAGGACCCCACATTCACCAACAAATTTTGGTAAGAATTATTTAAACTTCAAGGTACATAGTTGAATATGGGCACTGCATATCATCCTCAAACAAATGGTCAAACAAAAGTTGTCAACAAGTTCCTAGAAACCTATTTGATAATTTTTGCATCCAAAAATACACACCAATGGGCACAATGGATTCCCCTTTCCAAATGTTCGTACATCTCCACTTATCATGGAGCTACCAAAATGACACCATATGAAGCTATTTCTAGCCAAAACCCCCTATCAATGGAATCCTATGTACTAGTAACCTCCAAGGTTCATGCAATAGATAGAACACTTCACACTAGAGAAGATATTATCTGTATCCTCAAGGAAAACTTGTTTATGGCATAAAATCAAATGAAACAACAATTTGATCAACATATATCTGAACATTCTCTTAATGAAGGGAATCAAATGTTTCTTCGCTTACATCCTTATAAACAAACATCACTCAAAGATAAATTTCCCTGGAACCCGACTCCCAAATTCTATGGCCCATATTAGATCATACAACACATTGTCTAGGTCACCTACAAGCTGGATCTCCCAACCCACTCCAAGATTCACCTAGTCTTTCATGTGTCATGTTTGAAGAAAGTTGTGGAATCAAATTACAAAGTGCAAACCAACCTACCATAACTTAATGAATAAAGTTCCATTTGGATCCAACAAAATAAGTATTGGATATTAGAGAGTGCTAGTTGTGCCAATGCACAATTAAGGAAGTATTGATCCAATAGAAATATATACAATCAAAAGATGCCAATGGGAACCAATAATGATTTTGCAACAATTTCCTCTCCTTCAACCTCGAGGACGACACTACTTTTGAAGGGGGAGGGCAAGTTATGGTCCTACCATAACCCCCTTACTTATATACTTTTATGAGCCCAATTTCCTTGAATAAGGCCCATTAAATAGTTAGTTAATAATCACTCATTGTAATAAAGGGTCCTTTTTAGTAATAAGTCCCATATTAGTTGGTTGAACCTCATTATAAGGGGCCTATATGTAGTTATATTCTCTATGGATAGCTATATATTGAGTAGAAGGTTATGTATTTTTTTGTCAAGAATTATTATTGTAATTGGAGCATTGCTCTTAGAGGTTGCCCCCTTGAAGAGAAAAGTGAACATAACTCTCTATTTGTATCTCTCTTTTCTCTTGCGTTATTGGGTTTTACGCTACATTTTATCTGATTTAGCTAAAGTTTTGGGGTTAAGTACACTACAAATAGTGAGTGGCATCAAACTATACCCTTCTTCTCCACGGTTGAGTGAAAATGATGAAAATATGAGGAGTTATTTGCATAAAGGATCCAAAGTTTTAAGTATCTGATATCATTCTGGTACTTGTCATCATTCTGAAAGGTGGTTGTGCAAGTCACCAATAGCTTTTTAATATATGTATTTTGGGCATCGTCGGAGAATGTGTATCATACCCATTTGGTGCATCTGAGCCAGAACAATAGAGAATCATGATCCATGTAATTGGAAATATTCTCAAACATTTTTCTCCATTGTTGTTGAATTCCTATGTGGTCGTTTTCCAAGACGAATGATATGACCCCAAGAGGGGCATATATGGGGGTTAAATGTATATGATATGATTTCAAGGGGGGAATATATGGGGTTAAATGTATATGTAATAATGGTTTTCATAATAAAGGGGCCCATATGCCATGTGTGAATAGGTATATATAGAGATCATGTAGTCATTATTGAAGGAACATGTGATTTGGGATGTATGAATGTATTGAGGTATTTTGAGGAGGTTCTCCTATTCTTTAAGGCATTATTGTGTAACTCATACCTCTTATCTATATTGGATTTATAATCTACACTCACAATTTCTATACATGGTATGTACTCTAATTTATTATGATATATTAAGAATTTGGTTCATAACATTTGGTTTCATAACATATGATCCTTGGGTTTGGCTCCTTCAAACAAGTCATATTGGTATTTTTACTCTAATTTTTTTATGGCTAGTTTTAAACCTTTAAATTTTTTGGAGCCCGATGAGAAATATTAAAGTAATTATGATAAAAATTTCAGGTTTTGGTTCACTATATTTTCTAAGATATAGCCTGTGGAAGTTAGAGTTTTTGACTAGTCCTGAAATTAGTCTCAAACATGCAATCTTGTAACTTTCGCTATAATTTTTTTTTGGGACATCTGAAATAGTGAATTTTTTGGGAGACTAAGGATACATATTTGAGTACATGTGGTAAATTTTTTAGGTTATTGTTTTTTATACTTTCAAAAATATAGGTTGCGGAAATTAGGGTTTTTAACTAGTCTTGAAACTAGTCTCAAACAAGTGTTATTGGTAAAACTATCAAATATAAAGTTATAGAATTCCAAATTGAGTGTCACTAGTTCTTATGGAAATAATACAAATCATAGTAGTTTAGGTAAAAATTTCATAAGTAGAGAGGAAAAAATTGGACACGTGGCAAGCCAAACAATTTCTCTCTCTTGAAAGGGACAAAAACAACAAATTTTGGGAAAGTTACCATAAATTTATCTTGGCACATTGGAATTCGGTCAAAACTATGGAATTTCAAAGAAGACATATTAGGATACTGAATATAAAAATTTCATACCGAGGGGAAAAAATGTTAGAGATACATCAAGAGAAAGGTTGAATAGAAAGATAGTCTCCAAATCAAGGTTTTAAATGTATGCTAACTTTAAACTATCATAATTTTTTATTGGGATGTTT
The DNA here is from genome assembly GCA_000966675.3 of Picea glauca. NCBI lineage: Eukaryota > Viridiplantae > Streptophyta > Pinopsida > Pinales > Pinaceae > Picea > Picea glauca. The sequence goes on along the minus strand of JZKD02S1825275.1, from coordinate 65,580 downwards.
GATTGAGGTGATTTAAAATCCATTGGAAAGAGAAAACACATGATATTATATTGGGAAAAATATAATAACTATATTGGATGATTATTTCTAATATATTGAGGTTAGGATTTGAGGGTTGTGGTTAGACCTCACTTAAGAATCAATAGAATTACTTGCATTTACATGAGATGACAATAATGATGAAATAAATCCCATGGAATGTTGAGGAAGGTAAAGTAATCTAGTATGAGTCATTTTGTGGTAGGTTTTTGTCTTTTTGGTGGATCTTCTAAGTCATGGAAAATCCTTGATGAAGATACTAGATTATATGCCGCATGGGAAAAAAATGAAGAACTCTTCACAAATAAATGGATTAGGGATACAAAAATGGAGGTAATATATAAAATTAAAGATGAGTTAAAATAATCAAAAGAAGAGATCAAGAATACAGGTGGTGAGATATCCAAGATACACGACCTTAATAAAGCACTCATTGAGGAGGTTCAAAAATTAAAAGAGGGAGATAATAACAAAGGGAAGTGGGAAACAAACGAGTCAAGGGAGGAATCAAAAAAGAAAGACGAAGAAACAAAAAGGTTACATAAGCATAATCAAGATATTCTTAATTATGATAGGAATGTGAAAAGGAATTTGCAAGAGGCAGAATCAAAGATCATTGATGAAGAAAAGAGTAAAATTATTGAAGAATCCCTAGATGTTGATGATATCAAAGAAGAAATGAAAGAAATAATTGAATAAGGAATAAATAATTTGATGGAAAATATCACCATTCAACTTCAAAAGGAGAAGGAATACAAGATTCAAGAAGGTCACCAAAAAATAATTAAAGAAATTGGGCTCCAACTTGAAAATGTTAAATTCAAATATGATGGAATTATCTCAAAAGAAAGTAGTCTTAAATAGCAAGAATAAAGGATAGATGATTCCATTGTTTTTTAAAATAATATGAGCGACATGGGTGTGACAAATGAAGGAAAACCATCACATGTTAGACCATATCAACACCCTCATTACAAGGAATTGTTTCAAGAAACACAAGAAGATTGACATTGATATTACCAAGGAAGAAGATGGAATATGTTATAATATTCATGGGATAGGGCATCACAAAACTATTGTTTGACAAGATATTATTATAGACCAACAAATAAAACAAATTAGAGAAGTCACAACAACAACACATAGAGTCAAAGGAAAAAACATTCTGCCACAACTAGCTATCAATGATTAAGAGCAAAAAGAATTGAGTTTGGATGGATTGATCATCATAATTGGCAACAAGAAAGAAAAAACATAAGGAAATCCTATTACTTTGTTTCATCACATGTAACATCGTGGATTGAAAACATTTGAGGACAAAGCTTTTTGAAGGAGGATACTTTGATATGACCCTAATGGGGGTTAAATGTATATGATATGACCCCAAGGGGGGAATAGACGGGGTTAAATGTATATGTAATCAGGTAAATGTATATGTAACATTGGTTGGCCTAATAAATGAGATACATGTGCAATGTGTGAATATGTATATATAGAGATCATGTAGTCATTATTGAGAGAATATGAGATTCAAGATGTATGAATGTATTAGGGTATTTGGAAGAGGTTCTCCTATTATTTAATGAGTTATTGTGTAACTCATCTCTCTTATCTATCTTGGAGTTTTACTCCACACTCAAAATTACTATACATGGTATATACTCCAATTTATTATGATACCTTAAGCATTTGGTTCATAACACCAAATACCCAAATTGGATGATCATCTTTCACCTTCTTTGCCTCCATTCTTTGCAACCATTTTTCTGTCATGGTCTTTAAGGGGCATTATTGTGGAATCCCAAATTGGGACATTGTGGAAAATACTCCATTTGATATCACTTGGGGTAGAGAGGTAGGTCACATGTCACACACCACAAGCCAAATTGTGTAGTTGAGTAGATGAGATGGTCACTGTGTGTAGATCACTTGGAAGTTGTGTGCTTTGTGTTCGGGTTGTGGGAAACATTTGAAAATACATGGGTATAGGTCAAACACACCTAAACATTCATGGATTAATTTTGGAGATATAGATATCACTGGTGGAGTTTGATGCTGGTCGAATCGATGTCATAGGTGGTTTGAATGTTTGAGAGGCCTGACAAATTTCATAGATTGAGGTATGGATCTGATCTTGCATAGATCAATTGATGTAAATATATTGCCGATGTGGATATATCATTGGAAATTTGGGTAAAATAACCCATTATTCACCTCAAATATGAGCATGATATATTGAATGTCACCTTAAAGAACATGAATTCGTTGTGTTTTCTACAAGTTTGTGATGCTACACATGATTTCTCAATGGGAAAATTAGGTTGTTGAAATCAAAGTGATCATTGTGTAGAGATGAGAATATCATTGTCTAGGATGATGCATAGGTGTGTATATGTTGGAGGCCACTAGTGGTCCTTGGAATAAAAACAATAATATTACTACTTCCTTAGCTTGGTACTTTAATTATCAACCCAAAGTACCGTGAAAAATATATGAAAAATACACTATTTTATTTTATGCATCTATCTATTGGTTGGGACTGATGATACCCTAGGTATTACTCTAAGCACTTGAAAAGGGGGTACATTACTTAAGAAAGCATGTAACTGAATTGAAAGAAACTAATGAATAATAATTGAAACCACACATTGCTGAAGGGAAATTATTCTAATCACACATTGCTAAAGTAAAATCACATATTGTTAAAAGGAAACTGATCTAATTGCATGAAGGAAATTAATCTAGAAACATAATTACATTTGTTGAATGAAACTATGCTAATCTTTGGAAAGATCTAATCCTATCTAAGCTCCTAACCCCTTATGAAATACCATAGCCTGATGCCATCTCATTAACATTATTAATCATCATGAATGAAGTGAAATGGATGCAATAAATTCTAATCTGAACGGTCCTGCATGAAATGTTAACAGTTCTACAGGATCTGTAACAGTTCTACATGAGCTGTAACAGTTCTACAGGAAGTCTACAAGAAAAGCAAGAAAGATTTAAATAACCTATTACCTCTTCCTAAAAATAATGAAATGATCAAAACACGTTGTAATGATATGGGGATGAAATTATGATCCTAGAAAAGAAATCTTACTTAGATCCTATAAAAATTTAACAACATCTACATTAAACAGAATGAAAGTACATAATTTGGCATGTGAAACATAACTACACTACATTCATGAACATAATGATGTGCTGATTTAAGTATATAAAAATAACTAAAATATGAAGCTAAAAACACAATAACATAAAAAGTAAACTACATAAGGGTCTTTGAGCCCTCTTGAGTGGGACCTACCCAAGAAACACAAGGAACCTAAAAAGAATAATGAGTTGAGAAGGAAAAAATATCTATTGATTAATCACAACAAGTAAATTCATGGAGCACAGACCCAAGTCTTCAAAATCTTCGAGTAAAATGAAAAAATACAATACTTCAATCTTCTATCCATCTTCCTCCTTCAAGGCTAATCCTTGAGGCATATTTATACTTCTAGAAAGCTCAACCTTATCCTTAAATCAAGGAGGGATTGTGGGGCTTTGCTCCCCAATGTTCCTTCCTTTAGAATCCTTGTCTTTATTGGATGTCTTCTGGATCCTAGAAGTCCGAGTTTGAGGATAGTGGCTCTTTAATATCTTGGCAATGAATTTGGTGGTAGTGTTATACAATTTTATTATACAATTATTTTCCACCTGATCACTTGATGGGAATCATCTAGAGGTTAGCAATCTGGAGCACTGAATTATACCACTTTTTCCCTAAGTTTGTGATACCTTTTTTCATGGTTGTTGGTTGTCCCTTTACATCTTGTGACCAATATTGTTGGTCGACTCTTGTCCTCATGTTGAGGGTGATCGGTCTATCCCTACATGAATGTAGGGCGTGACCAAGTCTGTTACCCCTTAATTAGAATTAGTTTCCAGGAGATGAGATTAAACCTTGAATTTTTCTTGGTTCAACCTAGAGAAGATTTTTATCTTGGGAATCTAGATATTATCTAGATTAACCTTTGATATTATCTCTATTATCCTATATATTGAGGGTCTCTCATGAGAAAAGGGGATGAAAAGAGAAAGTAAGTTTATACTGGCAGATTAATCACGGAACTTGGAAAGGAGTTTGGTTTCCAACCAGGGATTGTCCTGGTTGGTTTTTGGTAAGTGATGGGCCACAAACTAGTTGTTGACCCTCAACTAAAGGTTTCCCCCAGTTGGTTGTTTCCCCCATGGCCCCGCAGTTGTAGGTCCTTCCTCAACATGGGGGAAACAAGACCTCTTGGAATCCATGGTGAAGGGTTTCGAGAAAAGTTACCATTTCTATGTCAAGCTCGTTAAAAAATGAAACAAATGATTACGAGCATATTTATTTTTGTATGTCAATCTCATAAAAAAATGAATCATAATGTTTTTGAGAAAATTTCTCATTTCTGTGTCAAGCTCATTAAAAAATGAAACATACCTCCATGAGCATAGTTCGCTTTCTATGTCAATCTCGTTAAAAAATGAAATAGATAACCATGAGCATGGTTTATTGTTTGTGTCAAGCTTGTTAAAAAATGAAACAGACCCCCCTCCAATTGAGTCAAGTCTTCCACTAGATGTAGTATCTGAACCTTCCTTACCTCTTCCTGTATTAGTTGATCCTCTTTCTTCCTCCCTACCTGGTGAACCTATTCCTATTAGTAGCCAGGAGTCTAACTAGGTGTTGAAGAAGATTTGGCGGATGAAATGAAGCTTGGGGGGCACGTCTCTAGCATCTGGACATCATACTAGAGTTAATCTACTAGCTTATGTTGATCGTGTTGGGGGGAAATTACCAACCTATGGACATCAAGTTGGGAAAAAATCCATAGATGGGTATCACTCAAAGTACCAACCTATGGACATCACGTTGGGAAGAAAGTCATCGATGGGTATCATTCGAGACATAGTTAATTTTTGGTTTCAAGCTTTCTAACAAATGAAACCAAACCCGATCATAGTTCTTTCTTTGTTTCAAACTTGTGTAAAAATGAAACAGAAACCCTGAGCACAATTTTATTCTTTGTTTCAAGCTCAAGTAAAATGAAACAAGCACCCTGAGAACAATTTTATCCTTTGTTTGAAGATCTTGTAAAAATGAAACCAACCCCGAGCACAATTTTAGTCTCTATTTCAAGCTCATGAAAAAATGAAACCAACACCAAACATAGTTCATTCTCTGTTTCAAGCTCATTTAAAAATGAAGCAAACGCTACAAGAATAATTTCATTCTCGGTTGCAAGCTCGTTAAAAAATGAAGCAGATAACCATGAGTTAGTCTTTGTTCTTTCTCATGCTCGTAAAAACTATATGAAAAATGATCTCTTTGGAGTTTCCTTTAATCTCTTTTTAGACTCCCTAAACATGAAAAGGTTTCTGAGTGAGCTTGTTTCCTTTCACACTCGTTAAATGGATTTGAAAAAACGTCTATTCAATGTAATTTAACCCTCTTTGGACCATATGGACTAATTACAAAAAATTAATACTCTAGTCAACATTGGATAGAAGAGTTCTCCCTTGTATTGTTTTATACTTTTTCAGGCTCGGGGGACTAAATTTACGAAAAAGAATACCCTTAGAGTCTTCTTTGTCCTTTCAGACTCTCTAAAAATGAAATGACATATGAACATTTACTTTCTTGGCTCATTAAATCCAAAAGAGTGTATATGGACTCTTCTTCGGGCTCTTTCTAGAGTCCTTAAACATTGGAAAGACTGTTGAGCACCATTGTTTGCCTCCAGCTCGCAATTAAATCCACAGGCGAGAATATCAAGCATACTTTTATTTTCTTTCACACTTGTTTAAAAATGAATGAAAGAAAAAGAGTGGGAAGTTTTTTCATCTAGTCATCTTCACAAATGACAACTGTCTATTGAGTCTCCCTTGAACAATGCACCTATTTTTCATCTATGTCCAACAATTAGGTTATCCATTGTCTCTTAGTCATCACCATCTCCATGAGTTCTCGAACTTCACCGACTGGTTACTCTTCCAGTCTTCCATGGTGAACGTTTTGGTCATTAACGAGTCAATGCTTCCAACTCAAGTTATTTGTCATGTTTTTTTATTCAAGGGAAGTTAGCCCATTTTGACCAATTTAAGTCCTTTAGTCCATTCATCCCGACCATCCCTAAGTCATTTTTTCTCTACTATTACACTCTTCACACCATCTAACTTTATATTTTTCATGTCCATTTATGGGGGATACATCACAACCCTACTTCGATGGATTTCATCCTTTTGACTCCATATCATTATCCAGGTTTGAAATCTAGAAACCAGTTAGTACCTTGGAATTTGCAGACATTAGTGGTAGATTCCCTTGCATTTTAGCAGTGGGTTTACATCATTGACTCATGTTGAATGAATCTACGAGTGTTCGAATTAAACTCATTTATTCACAACCGCTAGATTGTACTAGGTATCTTAGGGTCCATCGTCATCATCTGCGGATTACCTCATGTTTTTTAATGATATACATCAATGACCGGTAATCAAACGATTTCTACCATGATCAACCTCAACTCATTTATTTGCATGTTATAGATTCATACCATTGGGATTTGGGATGAAGACCATGGGTTGGGACCACCACATTCCTTAATGACATTCCCTCCCAAGTTGTGATGGAGTTATTCATGAGTACTTCAAATATCACTCGAGAAATCAAGTCTTCTCACTGATTTGTATATTGTGACATAGATCCACATTTGTACTTGGCCGTGGCTATGTTTTCACTTGTGACATGGGCCCACAATGTATTCTTTTCTGGCCATGAAATGATTGTATGCGTCACACATGGATCCAAAATGTACTATTTTTGGCGGATATGCTTAATTTTTATTACCAAGCATGGGTATGCCCACCTCAGAGATGTTATTATTATGCAGGACCAATTATGTTTTATTTCTAGGTTCCTTCACCCAAAGATCTATGATTAATTTGTAAAGTATTTCATCCATCAAACACCTGTTATGACCTGACACTTTAGGGGGCATATGTTATACAATTATTTGCCACCTGATCACTAGATGAGCATTATCTAGAGCTTAGCAGTCTGAAACACTGAATTATACCACTTTTCTCCTAATTTGCAGTACCTTTTTTCCTTGTCATTGGTTGTCCCTTTACAACCCATGACCAATATTTTTGGTTTCCTCTTGTCCTATTGCAGAGGGCGACCGATCTCTCCTTGCATGAATGCAAGGCGTGATAAGGTCTTTTACTCCTCAATTAACATTAGTTTCCATGAGATGAGATTAAACCTCATAATTTTTGTGGTTTGACCTAGAGAAGTTTGTTATCTTGGGAATCTAGATATTATCTAGATTAACCTTTGATCTTATCTCTATTATCCTATATATTGAGGGTCTATCATGGGAAAAGGGGAGGAAAATAGAAAGTGATTTTACACTGGCGGATTAATCACGAAGCTTGGGCAAGGAGTTTGGTTAGAGCTGCATCAAGCTATCATATTGTAAGTTGTAATTTGTTTCATTTTATCAATAGAATATGCACATGACTTTCTGTTACACGCCAAAATGTCACACTTAAGTGTCACAAGTGTTGCAAAGTGACGTATGCACCTTGTTAAGTGTCTTATGTACCTTACCAAGTGTCACATTCTCTTTGCTAAGTGGTGCAACTCATTGACACCATGAAATACATTTTACATGACCCCTAAGTCATGTTGGAGGAAGTAACCCATCATTTCAAGGCCCAAAACATGCCTTTTACTTGGAAAATTGACCATTTTTTGATCATTTATGAAGGGTGGTGCCCCCCTGCCCATGTATAGGGAGCACTGATTCTCCCCTTGCCATGTTAAAGGAGTTCCACTTTTGGCCATTGGTGCTCTGTCTCTAACTAAGGGGGAGCACCACTTTTGGTTAGAGGAAATAAAGGAGAATCCCACCTTTTTCTAAGGGTCGGTTCTGAGGAGATGAGGTTGGTTTGGGTCAAATCCTATCCTATGGCACTATCCTAGGATAAAATCCCAACTTATGGAGCCATATACTTAACTATTTACCTCATTAGCTCATGGTGGTTAAGCCTCTTAAGCCTATGTATGGAAGGTATTTCTAAGGTGAAGGGGGGAAGAATTCAGATGTCAAACCTTTGATCTTGGGAGAAGCATCAACATTTTGATTTCAAGGTTCATGCAAGGGTTGGATGAGGAGAGCTTGGAGAAGATTGTTGCATTGTCAAGCATGCTTTGTAAGTGCCTTCTTTGGCTTTCCAATTAATATTAACTTGGCCTATTCCCTTCAAGTTCACGTGTTGTACATTTTATTTTCTATTGTCATTTCAGTCTTCATAGATAGATCTACTTTGTATAATCATATAGAGTAGGAGGAAGAGTTCATTTTCTAGTCTTTGAAGGACTTCAGTTGTGTTGAGGAGCTTGGAGATCAAGCCTAAGGATTGGAGCAGTGAGGATGAATATCACAACAAGGCATGCCACATTCTTCTTCTCTCTTTCTTGATTGATTGAGTTAGATCTATAGGGACATTAGCAACCATTTGTTTACTTTTGTCTTTGGACCAAAAATAGGGGTCTTGGTTGAAAGGGGAGATTATCCTGTCCACAGGGTAAG